>CAJNSZ010000182.1:131515-151079 GCA_905329745.1 Rotaria sp. Silwood2
ACAATATTCATTCTTGGAGTTTGTATCTTACTTTTCGAATTTAATCGATGTGATTTTAAACTAGAAAAATACCGATCAACTGAAGCTAAAATAAGCATTAGATTAGCTTGAACTGGAACAACAAATAAAATATAGAAATGTAATTTACATCCGATTCGATGATTTGCCCAATCAATAGAAAAACCACGTAAAAATTGTGTTAAACATGCCAAACAACTATAGATAATACTAAAGACCGAATAAGCTAAGAAATAATGTGTACATGATGATGAACGAAGAGCACGAGAACATAATACACATATATTAAGAATATTGATTACCATAACAATAGAAAATTGAAATGGTTGTAGAAAAATATTTGCTTGAAGTACTTGTTCAAGTAATTTACTCATATTGTAAAAGATTCACATAAATGTATTTTTTATTCTCTTTAAATATAATATATGATGGACATACATCTGATTATTTATATTTATTACAAAGCTGTATATTTAATACCAATATGGAAATATTTGTATACGACGAATTTTACTTATATAAATATTCCAAATAAATATTACTTCAGTAGTTTGATGAAGATCTAGAACATTGCGTGTGAATATATATGGGATTGCAATGCAATCTCGCATAAATATAATATAAGAAAAAAAAAGAATAGTATATTCCCTGCAGAATTAAAATATGAAACGTGATGCAGTTTTTAATGTTAATCACAGAAAGATTGTTTTATTCTATCTATTTTATGGCACATTTCACCATTTTTTTAAAATTTAGTCCTTCAGAAATATAGTAAGGAAATAGTTTATATATTATAATGAGATTTTAATGGATATACAGTCTATAACGTTTCTATGACTATGCCTGTCGCAATCTTTAATGACTCGTTAATAAGATGTTTGTCATGTCTGCATGGGGAGGAGGATCTAAACTTTTATTTTATACTTGAAAATTCTTTTTAGATCGTTTTTCATAAAACGAAGAAAAATTATAAAAGAAAAAAGATAATTCTATATGCTATTCGTGACTGAGAAACCTATAAAAATGAAATCGAATGATTGTTATAATTCAATGAAATGGTCACAAGAAGAAACAATTGCTTGTCTCATAAAAAATATAGCTCATGAAGATTAGATAGAAATTAATCATAACTGTTTTTATGAACTTTGTCAAATAAAAATATTTTCTGTATTGATGAATATTAGATGCTACATCATTTTTTTTTTGAAAGAGTATTAAAATAATTCAAATATTATGAACGTCTAGTGAACTCGGAAAAATAATTATATGTTGAATTCTTTTTCTTCTTTATATCAAATAGAAACTCTTTTCTTTTATATCATACACGTACATTTCAGTCAAAGAAAATATAAAAATAATTACATAATATTCCATTATTATATACTAATTAATGAATGAACTTCCAATAAGCATAGTTAACAGTCAGTATGATCAAAAGCCAGTGAACTCTTAAAATAAAAAAAAAATACTACTTTCTCTTATTAAAGTATTCTGCACTATTTTCTACTAGTTCAACTGAAGTATGATTCTGTTTGAATGATCTAAAGGAATGTGACAGAAGATAAAAGATAAATACCGAAATATATTTAGATTTTGTTTAAGATGAATTATTGAATAAGTAAATAAATAATTCATAACCTATGAAAGACGCTCACTAGTTCATTCGATGTTTGATTTCATGTAATAGCGACAATTAAATAGAAGTGACAAAAGTTTCGATCGCCAAAAAAAAGATACCTTTCAGCAACAAATGTTTCAGCATTCATTTCACATAACTATTTGCAAATGAAGTATAGCTATTATTCCAAACCTAGGACAACTTCACCCTGACACTCTTCGATGTCATCACCATCATTCTCTTGTTTTCATCATTACCAATCAGACTAATTAGTAATTAAGGGTACCCTTCATCTGTCCTTCTTCAGATCAGCGATACTACGGCACATATACTATTTGGTATGCACTCCCAGCTTAAATAGTGTGTTCAAATTAAAAAAAAAAAGTCCTGACATTCATAGTTACAAATATGGCTAGTGAATTCCATAAATTGCAGTTAATTAATCCTTTGAGGATCAACTTTTTTTTAATACAAGAAGCGAAATTGTAGCATCAGAATCAATTATAATCTGAAAAGTATTAACTATCATAATTATCATATTTGCTCTCACTGCAACGAGGCAAATATAGAAATTTGAAATAAAAAAAGAAACAAAACACTCGTATCATCTACTCTAGCATATCCAACGACTTTCAATTTGTACTAAAATTTTCAAACCGTATACATACGACCTTGATCTCCAAAAGGTTAAAAAGAAAAAGAAAATCAATAGTTTAGCACTTTCTACAAATTACAGCCTATTATATAGAAATAGAGAAACCCAATATTTAGCGAACTCTATAAATTGTGGTTAGTTAAAATTAAAATTGAAAACAAAAAACAAACTGAAATTTCAATTTAATAGATTTCAAATTTCGATGTTATGTTCACAAATATGAAGACCCTCAATGTTTGTTTTTGTATTGTATAAATGATCTTCTAGTAGATATATGGATTTTGATGCCATTGCAGGAAATATATAATAGTTATTCTATTATATAAATGATCAAAAACTTTGTCTATGTTTATTTAAAGAAACAAAGAATATAGTTCGATTAATTGCATGAGTCAAAAAGATACTTTTGTTTTTCTATAACAAGCAAAAAAAATGCTCCTCTGATTCTCCATATTTGAAGACAATCGACAATCAAATCTCTGATAGAATATATAGAGAATCGTAACAAAACTGTTTCAACCCATTCTATACAAAAGTCTTATTGTTATTGTTTTTTAAATCAAATATAATGATCAATAAAGAAGTTTTAGCTCATTATCATAGTAAATTGCTGTCGTCATTGTAAAACTCTGATTGAAATAGTTTTTCACATAATTTCAAAATAGAAGAAAAAAAAACAAAGAAATATTTCTCTTCAAATATCTTTTAACATTCGACCAGATTTTCTTAATTCTTCCACGTTTGATTTTTCTGGTTCGGACAACCAAAATAAATTATTTTCTAAAAGACCAGCTAAAACAAAAGCATGACCCATTTTTGGTTTTTCCATATTAATAACTTGTTCTAATGTATAACCTTGTCCTAAATGATCCCATCCATCAAAATCTAATAATGCCATTGGTTTTTTATGTTTATCATTTTGATCTCCACAACAATATTTTATATAAATATCATTTAGTTTTTTATATGCATCTGTTTGTTCAACATATTTTGCATATAACGGTGCATAAATTGTTTTACGCGCTTCAATATAATTTAATTTTTTTCCATTCCATAATGAATAAAGTGGTTTACTTGCTTTACGTCCTAATGGAAAACGATGTGGCTTGGAATCATTCCAACCATTTTCAGCCCATTTCCAATAGGCTTCTGATGGTGAATAACCATCTGTATCAGTAAATTGTTTGTAGACTTTACAAAATTGCCAAGCATTTTCCATGTTTTTTGCGATAAACATTTTACTATCTTTATTATTTGAATATAATTCAATTGGACCTAAGAAAAATGGACTCAATTCTAAACACCATTTTTCTTTTGTTGTTGATGTAACATTATAAACAAGCCAATTTTCATTTGTTAAACATTCTGGTTTAGGACGACGCATAGCAAATATTCGTATATGATCTAATGATAGTAGTAATGAAAAATGACGATTTTGTATAGCATGAATTGAATCTCCAAGATTCGTTTGTTTTGCTTGTTTAGATGTTTTATCAGAAAATGGATTTTTACGTTTTTCTTGTGTTACAGACGCCATGTTACGTCTTTCTTCAAATAATCAGGAGAATTTTGTGTCAGTTGAGTAATAATGTAATTACACCATGTTATTACGAAAATTAAAAAAATAAGAGAAAAGAAAGAAAAATAACGTGGGTATCAATGTTTATTGGTGTTGTCAGGAAAAATATGACACAAGTATGTCGCCATGTTTTTGCCGATTAAAGCGAGGGAATTAGCATTGATCTGGCTTGACAATACTACATTATTCATCATAATTCTGAAAAAAAAAAACAATAATAAACCTAACCGATAATTTTAAAGCACTTTTGAGGTTTTTCTTTTCTATTATGCAAGACATATGTAGAATCTATCGAGTTGAACACGGATTTGGTATTCTTAAAAGTAAGAAGAAATTGAAAAAAACTTTATGAAAGTTGTTGTTGATAATTATTTGAGAAACAAGACAGAACAAGATATGAGGTGAATCTGTAGGTCAAACTTTGAGAATCAGTAAAGAAAAGATATTCTAGAGTTCGTCTGGTTGGGGTCGGACTTGGCGGACTCTAAGATCTACTTACAACTACCCCACACATGGTTCGATTAGAATACGATTGTTAGCTAGTTCCACCTTTTTTCCCTTTCTTTCTCTAAGAAACGAAAGAGATCTTTCTACCTTCAATCGAAAACTGCAATTGAAAGTAAATGACGAGCACAATCAGAATGATATGTGATTGCTTGTATACTGTGCAGAGATAGTAGATGCTAATTTATAGTTAATCTGATAAAAGTCAAAAATATTAATTTGGTGCGAGGTTTCGGCATTTTAGTGGTAATAAAGTGTGTTTATGAGCAGATTTATTTGATTATAATAAATCAATTAAAAAACGAACAGTTCGATTTGAATGAAAAATACTTGAAATGACCGATGTAATACTATTAAAATCATGCATCAGAACAGTATCTTTTGAACGATGAAAGTCAAAACTATCTATGGTTTTTCTATCTAAATATTATTCAGAAAATATCTAACTTTTTTTCTTTATTCAAATGTGGGTTAATGAGTTTTCTTTTTCAATATCGTCCTCGATCTTTTCTTTTTTTGAGAAAATAGAACCAAGTCATGCCTCTTGTTAGTCTGTAATGACTAACTAGATACTTATTGTCTTTATTTTTCTATCTTCTCGTTCACAACTACTCTACATAACAATATAAAAAAAAGCGTATATTGATCGGTCTACACAAATGACCAATCAAGAAAACATATTGAAGAGAGAGGTAGTGCATGAAAGATAGCGCCACTACCTAACACCTCTGACTCAGTCGTATTCATCAAATGAATATTTATAGATGTTTAAAATATTTTCTATGCAACAAAGACACGAAATAAAAAGCTTCCCAAACGATAAAAATAACACCATTTTAAATTGCAACCACGGAAAGAATTGATGTGCTACTTCTTCATCCTGAAAAAAATTATCATCATGATGCAAAGCAATCGATCTCTATTAATTGAATCAATACTTAACAAATCTTCGGCCATTAAAATCTTCTAGAATAATTTATTAAGTGAATACCAAATAATGTGTACACTTGGTCAGAAGTTTTATTCACCTTTCTAAGAATATATTTTCATATTTTGTGGAGGAATATTATTTTTATTTAGATAATGTTAAATGAAAAAAAAATCAAAGTTAGTATAATATAGTTTATCCTAATTTAAAGATATATGTGTTCATGGTAAAAGAATAAATGGGCAAATTTGATCATAGCTAATGCATTGTTAGATCACGGAAAAAACAAATGAAAATGTAATTAAATGTAAAAGAAAGAAAAAAACGAGGTAATAATATAATGAAAAGTAATTATGTGTGATACTTTTTGAACAAACAAAATCAGGAAACGATATATTTTTTTGAATGATTTTATCTATAGTCGATTGATTCAATGGATTATTTTCATTATTATCTTCAACTGACATCCAACCATAAATATTATAACTATCCATAATATAGTAACTACCATTCTTTAATACATATGGAATTTGTCGAGAATAGTTACTCGCCCAATAATATGCATGAAAATTTTGTTCAGCAACACGAATAGAATCATTTAAAACATCGACTATAACCGAAACATGTCCGTATGGTATATCTTTACCAAGCCTATAGATGAGCAATGATTCATTTTTCGGTGGACTTGTTGAACCGTTTTGATATTTTTTCAGAGAAAAACATTTTCCATCGACAACTCGTTGAACATAAGACAGCTGGCTCCACATATCATTAGCTGCGTCAACATCATCAAAAACACAACCTTTACGTATGAATAGCCATCGACGTGCATATTCAACACATTGCCATCTCATTCCAGTGTATATATTATAAAGATAATTGGATTCGTTGGAGATATAGCTATCATTTCCATTCGAATAGGCTGATACATTACTTGATGCTATGCCAACCATTGCACCGTATGATGCTAATGTTGAATTACCATATGTTGTCACATTTACTACCAAATTTTTAATAATGACATAAAACAAAACAGGTTAAAGACTATTTTTTAGTTATAATACATTGATTAGCTTTGGATTTTGAATACAGGGAGAACATAACTTCTAGTAGTTTAATAGAAATTCTTTAGTAAGTAACAAAGAGCCTGAATATATCTAGTGAAACTATCAGCTGAAAATCGTTAGACTTGATACAATGCTATAATATCAAGTCTTATTTACATGTGAAAACTGTTTCATAATAATTGACTATTCAATGCAGTACTATTACAATTTGTTACATCTCTTATATATTCTTAGTGCATAAATGGAGAAAAGCATATGAAATTCGTCAAAGTAGAAACTTACCCAAGTCTAATTTCGAATCAAGACTTGTCAATGGAACGATACTAGTACATTTTGAATAATGATAAGTACTTGTGAAAAAAATAATTAGAAATACGGTTTTCATGATAAAAATCAGTCGAATCGATCTTAAACGTAAACGATCGAATATGAGAAATGCAATGTCATACAAAAAAGTAAAAATATTTAGAACTTGTTATACAAGGCGCAGAACACCAAGAAAAACAAGCAGCTAAAAAGAAAAATTAAAGAGAATGTCCACATTCAACGCGCCTCGATACACGCAAAATGAATGTCAATATATACATTGAAAAGCTCTTACATTTGCTGTTATTTTATTTATTTTTTCTCGTTACCTGAGATAGAATCACAAACGAAAAATTATTTGCCAAAATGTATAGTTATTTGGTCAAATGAAATAAATGAAGCTCACTATATGCCCATGTAAAACAAATATCCAACTAAATCAGGTTTTCTTTTCATCATAGGGCAATACGATGAAAAGATTATGTGAATAACTAGGGTGGCAGTATAGTTAAAAGCGAAAAGATCTAAAACCACTCATCCCCACGCCTTTTTCACATTTTGATGTACACTCATACTTACTTCATCTTACTTTCTTCATCGAAACTTAATAGTTCAAATTTCGAATGCAAATTAGTCAACATTCTGTGACAGAGTATTGAGCTTCTAACTCGAATCGTTTGCCATGAAATTTTGTCAATAGAACATTCTTGACTGAGTAGTGAGGATTTGGGCATCGCCAATCATAACGAATCTTGTATCGAAGTTGTTGTTTGATGAGTTCATTTTCTAGCGTATATTAGTGTAAAATTTACTAATTTCTTTACAATGGCAATAAGTAAGAATTTGGCTGATCAATGAAAAATTTTCTTGGACGTTTATTTGGTAGTAAACGAAACTCTCTTGTGCGCTGTACTTGGAATTGAGAGCAACTAATAGATAAATGAATAGTGATATGAGTATGGGGTATGAAGAGTAGACCTTCGCCCACTTTCGAGAAATGGCGAGAGATAAATCGAAAATAAACAAAGATGCAAGAAATTAAGACAAAATAAACTCTGTATCTTACATAGACAAGACATAGAACAAAGTCTGTTCAAAAAGTATTCGATCAGTGTTATTATACGTATAACGTCATCAACCTGTTTTAACTGTTTATCCTATCTATTGAACATCTCAACATACTTTCGTCATGTAGTTACCGCATCTGGTTGAAAACATTGATTTTCTTGTTTAGAGTAGCTTTTTCTTTTCAATTCTAATGTCACTTTAGGAAACCACTACCCAATTCACTGTCATCATCACTATTCAAAAGTTGATGACAAAGAACTTACTTCTAGAATAGTTCAGTCAAACGACATAAAATCAATTTCGTTTTTGACTATAGTTGTAATTTAGATAGTAAAAATGTCATTCTGTAGGTAATTCGCCATATCAGTAGTTTCATCTTTTCTTTCCTCTCTTTTTCTATATTCATAGTAAATATTGTTTTTTTTTCGGAACTAAATTAATTTTCTCAAGTTCTTTTACAAAATCGTAGTTTTCTTGTAGAGAATTTGTAGCTATCTTGAAATCAATGAGTGGATCACAGTTACAAGTCGTATAACTAGTTGCGGCAGGAGTTTCCATTTTTTTTCTTAGATAATATCGTATCAATAGGTTTTTTGTGTCATGATCATTTTCACCTACTTCTTTATTTTTAGCATAGATGATTTTCTTTATTAATGAATAACTGATCTTTCAAGCAAACTCATACGATGTCTATCGATACTGCAAACAATGTTCGTACTGTACGTTATATTTCCTTCGACAAATAAGGAGTCACCTGAAGAACGATAAATGGATGATGATATACTCTTTCTTATGACGGCTGACATGAATTTCTCTTCAATATCGTCATCATCAAACTCACATACACACACCCTCATCTCCAAGATGGTTCTTTTTTCTTTTACTTATGCAAATGAGCTCCAATAAAATGAATGTTTGTCAGCAACGTTGGCACACAAGTGGATAGATAAAAATAAGCCGTATATATTCACGGAATGAAAGCGATGCATATTATCAGTACGCAAGCTTTAATAACGCCGAGCAAAGGTATGGGAGATCGATTTACTGATTTAATACTTTCTGACTTTCAATGTGCGAATAGCATTCCTAGGAGAATATTCACAATATCGATCATTGATTTTCATCGCAAAAAGATACTAATTGTGATCATCAGCATAATTATTGAACGCATCCATTTCCGGGTACAAAGACTCACCGCTGGTCAGTTTGGAGAAATCTGTTGAAGCATTTCTCAGTAGTGTTTTAAGTCTATCCGATAGTCTAAAAGCGGCCAGAAGGGAATTCACCAAATCCAACATTATAAGCAACGATGAATCCGCCGCTATTTATCTATACACCATGGGAACACCTTTCTTCGAGCTACTTAACACTGCTCTGCGTAATTCTGACTGAAATTCTCTGAAGCCATGGTTTCCATACTTGAAGCTGCTCATAGGTGGCCTGGAAAAGCTTCCTTCTCGCCGCTGTACTATTTGGCGAGGCATTAAAGAGAACATCAATATGAATACTTGCGAAAATGCCAAGTATGCAAGCGATCAAATTGTTACATGGTGGAGCGTCAATTCATGTTCATGTAATCTAGCCGTAATCGAAGCTTTCACCGGCGCCAATGGGGCGATCTTTCTCATTGAATGTGAAAAAGGAATAGATATTACGCCGTATTCAGTTTACAAACAAGGAGAGAACGAAGTCATCCTCCTACCCGGCACTACACTGCTAGTGAAAAGTAGGGCTTTTGGCACAAATAATCAGCATTTCTTAGTGCATTTGAAAGAACATGCTTTAATCGAATCGACTCTGCAGCTCCCACTACCGAATGATGAACACATTCGGTACAATGATCAAGTAGATCGACTGATGCCGTCTCATGGGTAAGCCGAATACCTTTGTCTTGATGGTGATTTCAAGAAGTACAGTATCAGATAGATTCGTGATAAGCGCTCACACGGAGGCATTTGGACAAAAGCCGGCGGGGAAATATGGCAAGATCAATGCGATAAAAATCATTTGACTTGATGGAGTTATTTTGGATGCTGAGTAAACAGAAGTATAGTAGCGGAGCCTGATCGATACGGGGGCTAATTTCTTGAACATGGTGATTTTTCATTCCTTGCTAGTTTTTGCTCAATAACTATATTTTCCTTAAAACTGACAGATTTCACAGCAATGTTTATAACGACATTGGTGATTAAAGGTGAAAATCGACCGTATCTCACAGTTTGATATCAAAATGACAGATAAATCGCGGAAAATTTTTCATGCAAGTTTGTTTTCCCAATAGATCGCCCTGAAAATGTTCTTAGCGCAGGTAGTCCGTACAGACCTATATAAACCTATTTGAATACATAAATATTTCGCATCTCCATTCGCTAAAAGCTCGCAGAAGGCTGTGGGTAAAGAAGCTCTTACTCAAACTCAGTAAGATAATTAGGTGTTTCTCTTCCATAGATGAGCAATATTGGTCTCGACCTCTTCTTCTATCATGATGCTTCAGTATTTCACCATCTTACCATTCCAGATGATCTTTCTTTTGCAGAACACATACATAATCTCTGTCATTGAACAGTTAGGACACGAGATATTTTTTCCCATGGATAGATATAGCAATAGATCGTGATCGAACTACGATAAGTGATTACTAAATAGTCAGTTGTGTCAGAGAGGAGGAGGTTGTAATACGAACAACTAGACTCCTCCTTAAATCTATATCTTCCTTTACCTAATTAATATGTCTTATGTCTGAAATCTGACTCAGCTCGAATCAGGTCTATAGACTTTCTTCAGATTGTATGGCGCTCGTTGTTATTAGGCAGTACTTTTCCATGATTTATGCCAGTATTTCAGAACTTTTTCATCTATGATACTAGTGATCCACTTTTGAGTGTTTGTGAAATAGATTGGATTTGATCTCGATGATGTCTATAATTTGACATAGAAACATCGGGGTGTAAGGTTAAACTATCTTCGTCATGTCTTATACAGGATGTCCCATGAATAACTTTATGATGAAAATTATAAATAGATTCACTCTGCTGTACTCAATCGGGCTGACTTTTTTTTCAGAAACGGAGGACTTTTCCAAATTTGTGTGCATATGGAAACCGTTGACAAATACTGCTGTATGATCTAACACTATAAACTTTGATTCAATACATGAGTACATTACTGGCTAAAAGTATTCACCTTGGAATCTATGTCACTCCTATGACAAGAAGTCCAAGTTTTTTGGCACATATATCGCCTTAGAAATGTAGATCAGTGAGATCAATCCAGTCCTGATCGCTTGAATTGAAGAGGAACAATGATATATGACAACTCATGTCAATGTTAGTCATAGAACTCAATGAGGGAAGGACATTATAACTTGGTCATCCTTGCACTATGTAGTTCTTCAATGTGATTATCTGCATTTTAAATTTCGTCAGATTCAATCAAAGGATTTCGGAACTGACTTTATTTCGCCTAATGATAGTTGGATGAGTCAGAAATTCTTTCTCTTCTAGAGCTACAACGCTCATAGTGAGAAGAGCTGTCATACACCTTAAGTCTCCTTCAAATTAAGGGTGTGGGTGTGAGTTTCTCTTCACTGGACACACACACATACACACGGGTTAGTGTCACTGACCTATTTTTGGCCCATACTATAGACTCTTCAACTTTGCATACTCTTGTTCCAAGAATGACTGATATTTCATGGTGGATAATTTGAGAAGTAGTATACTTCTTTATTGAGAACAAGAGTGCTATGCAAAAGTAATATCTGTTAACAGTTTTTTATGAATAAAAACTGATAAGTCTTCTATCGCTCAGAAAAAAATCGGCTCAATTGATTCAAGCAGTGGCGATATTAAAATTCTTTGTATTATAATGGTATTTATGATATACTCTGTGTATAAAACGTCTTCTGTACGTGAGGATCGAAGAAACAGGTCTCTCAATCTATGGAGTTCTAGTATTTGACTGCGTAATGATGGATTCCTCAATTTTTATTGCTGATAAGACTACCTCAATTTTAGTGTACAATATGAACGTGCAGCGATAAGTCAAATGTTAGGATTTTTCAGCAAGAATACAACTACTATCAAGATGAAAGCAACATGGTCGAAAGCGAGTGTTACGTTTATAGCCGAGCAACCAACATTTTTTCAGCGTCTACGTGCTTCTTTACCACCATATTACACAGTAAATGATAAATGTTCAGGAAACTTTGAAGAAATTCAAATTAATTGCGCACATGATGAATCATTCAATTTTATTAAAATGAAATTATATCGATCTGATGACAAGACAGTTGAACAGAAAGAAATTATTGATTATTTGAAATCGATTGTTCAAGATTACGAACATCCCTGTGAAATGTTCATTGAAAGGACACTTTTACGAGAGCATACATCTTATCAGGGTATCGGTGATGGTTACAGTGCAGTTACAACGCTAGTACCAGATAAAAGATATATCTGGAAACTAACATGCGGTCTTCGACCGAAACAATAGATAAAATTAACGTTTAATTGCCTCAACTACTTGATGAGCCTTCAGTTTTTTGTTTTTCATATGAACCATCTATTCACAATAGGATTTGGTCAATATTTTTTTCGTATATAGAATATAACAAAAACTCAAGTTCTTTTGCATTCCAATCTGAAGGGTACATCATTGCCTATCTCCAGGAAGAATATGAGCTCTTTGAGTGACATATTAGTGGAATTATATTCTATTTTGTGGTTGTGGATGGAGAAGCACTAAATCCTGAACTATGATGTCACCGATTATAATATTTTCGTATTGGGATTCTAGCTCCCAAGCCATTATTTGTATCAGTCATGACCAGCTACTTCTACTCTATCTAAGGGTGTGGTCAGAGCTGACAGATTGCAAAACAATGATAATAAAATTGGCTCGAAATCAGTCAAAAATCCACATTTTTTGAATTTTTCTCCGATCAACTCCAACTACGTTTCAGAGTCATGCTTTGCTTTGGATGAAATTTAACAATAGATTTAAAAAAGAGCATTCCAAATTAATCAGATTCAACATGAAGAATTATCGAGAGTCTGGTAATTCTCAAGGCTGAAAATACCCTATCGTTCTATCAGAAATTCTAGACATTGATAAGAATTGCTTTATTCGTACAAAACATAACATATTTACAGTTTTAAAGAGCTAACGAATTCCTGAGAAGTATTGATGCCAGATGTAGTCAATTTAGAATACTCTTTCCGAATCTGTTTTTAGATTTCATTCAAGGAAAAGCATGAGTCTCAAAATCAGTCTAATTTGCTTGTGAAAAATAAAATATTGCTAATCTTTGACTGGTTCTGGACTAATACAATTACCTTTATCTGACATTTCATAGATTGTAACCAGAACTTCAGATGGACCAAAAAGAATTGGCCACAGTTGACATAAACAATTGGCTGTGGCTACACATTCGATACGGAAAAATGATCATCTTTGATATTATATTTTTGGGATTGATGTATTCTTAAGTGTGAATGTGGATATCAGTGAAGGTAAGAACGGTTCCCACGCGTCTTCACAAATAGTGACACAGGAAACCTACCATCCTTCTCACACACACCCACACGATAGATAATGTCAGGTTGGCGTTCTTCGATGATTCTATCTAAGTTGGTCGTTACCCATTATCGTAACAATCGATCGGGCGTCATTTTTTGGTCTAGTTTGGTGCGTTTGTTCACAGATGAGTTACGAGCTGCTCGGGCAACTGATTTTGCAGAGACGAAACAAGTATTTATCTGGCGATCGAATTTTCGATCCCAACTGGATCAAATCAAATCAAATTCTTTTCCAATCTTCGTATTTATGTGTCTCAATTTTCGTTGCCGCTTAAATTCTGTCTTGAACAATGACCCGATCATTTCTCCAACTTTGATCACAGTAAGTCGATCGAAAATCAGAATAGTTTATCAGTCCATTTTTAACACGATTCATTTAGTGATGACATGAGCTTCATCGATGACGAGTTGCTCCATTACTTGATCATCTCAATCAACATCGGGCTCAAATCCATTTGAACTGAAAGGCATTGATCGTAAAGAATTTATTTTGTTCAAATAAATAATGGTCGTATCGTACAAAATTCGATTCAAGTTTAATGCTCGTTATCTATCGTTGTCGGGGTGGAGGTGTGGAGTGAGTGTGAATATGGGGGTGGGATGGGGGAGTGGAGGGGTGAATGTGGCGGGGGAGGGGGGAGAATATGGTGTGGGTGTGGATGAGTGTATGAAGGAAGAGAAGACCCACCCTCACCCCACACCTTATTAGATCGAAAGACTTACTTATCCTTTTCTTGAGTTGATATAATCATTTCCAGCAACAAGTCAGACATCCAAAGAAACCTCATCGTCAATAATCATATATAACTTGCTGATTGATCGAATTTAACATGCATATACTTCAAAAATGTGCTTTTTAATTACAAAGTCGCTCATTACTGACTTTATTTGTTCACAATATGTGTTGTTCTCATGGCGAAAAACGATAAGGCGAACACCTACCTATACCACATCCTTCTTGCGAGCACACTGCTTGTCTCTGAAACTTTAAGAAAATAGTAGTCAACTATAAGGGAATATTTCATAGAGGTTTCAGATAGATCGGTCGGTTAAATTTTCACTCAGTTATGAGTCTAACAATGATTTCACATGTTTTTCATCTACGTCGATAATTATAGTAAAAAATGACCATAATTCTTCAATAATTCAATAAAATTGATACATTAGATAGCCAGAATAAAGTACTACGTATATAGCAAGGTGTTGACTAAAACAAAAAATCTTCCCTTTCCCGAATAATAAAACTTATTAATACCTTTGAGAGCTTTATATTGCCTACTATGCTTAAAAAAACAACTAAATAATAATTTAATGCTATGATTATTTCATAAAGCTTTATGAAATCTTTTTTCCAATATTTATTTATGTACAAAACAATGAAAGAGTTGTTATTAGTTTAATATGAATGGTTCATTGTGTTTGCACATTAAACGATTGTTTCTTTACTTTATATCCGTATGATTATACAAACCATCCACTCCAATACTTGATAACTATTATTGGTCGTCGAGAAGAAAGAGTTAAAAAGTACGTATTTGAATATTGCATAATATGATTATGACATACAAAGCATAATGTAAGCTGATAGAACCAAAGATTCGTCAAATTTCGATGTCGTACAGTTTATCTATTGAAGCATAAAAAGCTTTTATTTGTTTTAATCTCTCGTAGTCATTGTTTCCTTTTAAATATTCAATCTATCTTATTTGCATCAATATGTAAGTACAATTGATATTTTCTTTTCTTTTTTGCTTTGTTTTCTCTTTTTATCATTATTTTTTTAGTTGACAGTTTAAAACATTTTTCTTGTAATAATATATGAAAAATTTTATTAAATTTATCCATTTGAGGTCCATCAACTCTTGATAATTTAATGAAAAGAACATCGATTTTAAGTAACTGACATTCTATTTGTAGGTTAGACACGTTAACAGCATTTATTCGCATAGTTGATAAAATAAAGCATTAAAAAAAAGAATCATCATTGTATTAAAGAGGCATAAAAAAGAGATTATAATGATAGACAGGTGAACAAGACTGTAACAATATTTCTTTCTATTTTCAATAAATAATCCATGTAACCTAAAAAGTATTTGAGACGCGTCAAAATAAAATAGTGTTGCAATTGATGTCGTTTAAACGGAATTTTTATTAAAATATGCGTGAAATGCACTGAAACACGTTTATTTTGAACTTTTCAAAAGATATTTTGCGTCGTTTATATATATTGGATCTCTATTGAAGATACGCAGGTAGAAGAAGTAGGTAAATGTCTAAAATTATAAATCCTTAGTGAAAAACTTAGAAAAAGTTGTTCACGATAGAATATAATATGGTACGCATGCATGCAGCACAACAATGAGAATGAAAGTCAAATCTAAGACTGAAAAGTTTTGGATTTTCTGGATTCTTCTTTCGATATTTAGACATCAAACTTTCAACTGTGTATACTAGCCGAGTATACTCTTTAATCTTCTTGACTTTTAGTTACGCATTAAACTGCCATTTGATATTTTTTTCATCATATCAGTAAGATGCATTGGAATGCGTTTTCTTACTTTTAATGCATCAAGCTACTTCCAGGTAAAGATTGTTCGACTGAAGTAGGAAGGTATTCGTAATAGCGCATTTGATTGTATGCATTTCTCTTACGAGTTGTTTAAAAAACATATTTAAACTAATAGTATTAATGATATCAATGATTTCTCTACATAATGAATAATTTTACAATATGCTTCACTACTATGGCTGCTGTGTGAGACATAAGAAGGCAAATGTTTTTGTTTTTTACATAAGAAAATTTCTGAAGCTCTATACCGGTCTTTCATTTTGACATGTATAAAATTCTCATTCAATAACACTATTGAATGTATGCTTGCACAGAGTCAAAATTCAGCAATGAGCAATTAGTTATTTAAATAGACTAATTCTTATTATATGCCATCGTGAAGAATCTATCATAATTATCTTATGAGATTAAATCGTCTGTGAAAAGTGTGGGTGTGGGTGTGATTATTCTCCCAGTCTCATATCCACACCCACCCATTTACTAGAGAGAAATTAGCTCAAGATCATTATAATATACCCATGTGAAAATTTAAGCCAAAAAGCGCGCTTAAATTAGCTTAAATTTTTGGCTGAAAAGTGCTGGAAAGCGCACATTTTAAGCGGCTGGAAAGTGCTTAAATATATATAGTTCAGCGCTTTCAAGCGCTTACCCTTGGAAGTTTAAGCACTTTCAAGCACTGAAATTCTAAGCAGCATAAGCGCTGAAAAGCGCACATTTTAAGCGACTGAAAAGCGCTTATAATTACATATTTAAGCGCTTATAAGCACCGACTTTCAACGAACTGATATTCATTGTTGACCGAATCTATTACCATAATTTAGTGTCTATATATAGAGAACTTCTAAAATAATATGATATTCAAAAGATTTCGATTAGTTCCGAATAACTAGTCTAGATACTAGCTTTACATCCATATCCTTCTGCACAAGTAATTTTAAAAAAAGACATTTTTGAATTTCGAACCGTAACTACAGAGTTATTGTTTGAAATTCAAAGAATTTTCTTCGAAAATTGTCTATCCAGAGGGATATAGGTATAAAACTGTAATCTAGAATAATTATTTGAAACTAATCGAAATCTTTTGAACATCACATTAATTTAGAAGTCCTCTATATGTGGACACTAAATTATGGTAATATAATCGGTCAACAATGAGCATTAGTTCGTCAGTAGTACAGGATCTATTTACGACTCAATATCTACACGAAAGTAGTGCCTAACCCTTATACGTCTGTCCTCGTGTTTGAACATAACTCATTCACTGAAAATATTTCACTCTACTGTAATAATATTCTTGACTAGTAAAATTCATTCTCAACACTTTCTGTAGAAATTAATCTAACCTGACGCTATACTAGGATTTAAAATGAAATGCAAGGCACTCGCAACACCTGTTTAATATTTAGAAAAACGGCAGCTTAGGACGAACAAAACTCTTATCAGAGGGCTGCGCAAATACGGGTACAACTTGTGCTCACTTTTCTCTACCATAAGACTACCATTCATGTACTTTATGTACTACGTGCTCCACATAGACTCCCCCATGTACTCTGAAAAAACCTAGAATTCTAGAATTCATGTACTCTACATGCTATGTACTCTACATAGACCCCGCCCCATGTACCCTGAAAAAATCTACAGTTCTAGAATTGATGTACTCTACATACTATGTACTCATGTAGAGTAGATGAATTCTAGGTTTTTCCAGAGTACATGGGGGGGGGGGGGGGGTCTATGTAGAGTACATAGTATGTAGAGTACATGAATTCTAGAACTCTAGATTTTTTCAGAGTACATGAGCCGATCTATGTAGAGTACATAGTATGTAGAATACATAGCATGTAGAGTACATGAATTCTAGAATTCTAAATTTTTTCAGAGTACATGGGGGGTCTATGTAGAGTACATGAATTCTAGAATTCTAAATTTTTGCAGAGTACATGGGGGGGGGGGTCATGTAGAGCATATGAATTCCAGAGTTCTAGAATTGATATACTCTGCATACTATGTACTCTACATAGGCCTCCCATGTACTCTGAAGAAACCTAGAATTCTAGAATTCATGTACTCTACATACTATGTAGTTTACATACTATATACTCATGTAGAGTGGATGAATTCTAGGTTTTTTCTGAGTACATGGGGGGGGGGGTCTATGTAGAGTACGTAGTATGTAGAATACATAGCATGTAGAGTACATGAATTCTAGAATTCTAGAGTTTTTGAGAATACAGGGGGGGGGGGTCTAATCTATATAGAGTATATAGTATGTAGAGTACGTTGTATGTAGAGTACATAGCATGTAGAGTACATGAGTTCTGGTTTTGTTTATAATACAGGGGTAGGTCTATGATTGTAGTGGTACGAGTGAATACAAGTTGTACTCGTATTTGCGCAGCTATGTCTTATCAAGACTATAATAAATATATCGCCGCGTACTTGAACATTCAATGTCGCTATTTGGAAAAAGAATAAATGTTTTGTTAAAAGAGAGGTAAACGGAAGAGTCTGTCGACGCAAATAAAAAAAGAAAGACTAATTAAAATAAGAAAATAATTGACACTGCTGCAATTAATTGTATTGAGACGTTTCGTTGTTAACTTAGAATATCATCAATTATAAAACGAAATCAATAAAATAAACTAGGATGAATAGTTATCAGGAAGCATTATTTAAATATAATTTGTCTAGTAATCTTATTCTCTTGCAATGTTCACTTTTTACTTTCTTCTGTTTGTTTTTTATTTGTTTCTTTTATAACTGGTGATACTTTTAACTAACAGCGGAATGTTTTCAAAGTGATAAAAATGATATCAATCATTCTTTATAATTAAAAAATTTCACCAAGTCAACAAAATATTATGAAGAACTCAACTTAGAAAAGCTATGTAAAATGATATAAGCAAATCAATGAAAAGGACATAATATCTCTAACTTATGTAGCAAGAAATTAGGACTCCAAGAAAAATTCTTGACAATACGACTCACAAATACTTGTGTGTAACAAAAGATATCTACTACTCTTCACTGCTCTTCAAGACGTAGATCAGGAGTTCAATTAGTAAAGTCTGTGATATAAACTACTTAACAAAAGAAAATAAATAAACGAGACTTACATTCTGTACGTACATATGAGCGATTAATAAAAACTTACTATTTAGCATATAATCAGTTTCCAAGGCAAATAAAATCAATAAAAAAAAACGAAAAAAATTTTTCAAAACTGAAAGCGTTCCAAAACATAAAAGCCACACATTCTAACGTGTTACGGGCGTATTATCAATTTAAAACGCATTTTTTATGATTCACAATTCTAACCCACTTTTACGACATCAAAAACTTTTACGTATCCGTAACGGGTTAGAATGTACGGTTTTTACTATTTCCTTTTTGTTTAATATTTTGAACTTGTTTTTACACGTGTGATTACGGAATTAAGTATGGTAATTTCCATTTTCGCCGAATTTTTTTTTCGCCGACGACGATTTTCGCCGAATTCCAACTTCACCGAAAGAATTTTTCGCTGACGGAGACATGGGAATGAGTGCACATGTGGGTGTAGGTATACGTGTGAGTGCGTGTGTAGGTGTGGGTGTGGTTCAGGGTCATTAAATGAGCGAAAAATTCTTTCGGAGAAGTTGGAATTCGGGGAAAATGGTTGTGGGCGAAAAAA
>CAJNSZ010000182.1:151128-187115 GCA_905329745.1 Rotaria sp. Silwood2
AAATTCCTACTCATACGTATAAAAATAGGAACATGATTGCTGAGAATAACATTTCTTATTCAAGTGTTATAGTCCAAATAAATTCACAATGTAATTCAATCAATTTTAACGATATGAAATTAAGCGACATGAACTTTCCAATGAGAATAATATGAAAGTAATGAGAAAAATCAATGAAAAGCAGAATGAAATCAATTTTGAAACAGAATCCAGTCATATTTTTTGTTTCAAAATCAATTAATGAAACTATTTTCTTCGAAATTTTATTTTCAACCGTTCAAAGATTCGAAACGTGCACAACAATTTGGTGGTAACTGATTGCTTTGGAATTTCTGTTAACTTTCTGAAAATCGATTGAAAAATGAAAAACAAAATTTATCTAAACTCTTTCGATCCATCCATTAGATGAAATGTAATGAAAAGCAAGTCTTTGTACAAGATTTATCGAAAAAAAAGTGTCATTAATGTTAATTCTTTTCAACTGTATAGTCATTGGCATAACTGAACGGGTTCGTACAAAGGACAAAGTACTCATTATATGTACTCACATGATTGAGACATTTGAAAGACTTTTACTACATTTGAAAAATTATTTTATCGATTTTTATTTTCGTTTCACTATGAATGTGAATAGCTAAACACATTTTAAAAGCTACATATCGATTCACAAACTTTAAAATATGGTCTATAATTCTTTATCTTAATTCGACACTTTTGATTTTCTTGAATAAAGAGGAAAACAAACGGAATCATGAAATGCGAATAATCAGATTGTTGGATGAAAATCCTTCTACAAAGAGAAAGTGGAAAAGATCATAAAATCTTTGTCACATTATACAGTAGACCTGTCGAAATTTTCCGTAACCGATTCGACTGAATCTAGAAATGTAGCATGCTTAAAATAGATGTGGGTGTGGGCGCCTTTCTTTTTTTCAATTCTTACCGACATCAACACTACACTCCCACCATTCACACACTTCAATTCGTTATGAATTCTATTTTCATTCACAAGAATTCATTTCAGATTCAGAATGTATCAATTGAAATAAAAAATTCGAAAGGATAAAATGCGTTGTCTTCTAGGATGTGATTATCGTTGAAGCAAAGATTCAGATTCTCAACAACATCTATGTTCATTCCCATTCAGTCACATTCACACCCTTTCTCTACCTGATGGTTTGTAGTCAATATTTTCTCCAAATATTATTTTCCGTGTAATCGATGGAGTATTCTTTGTAATGTAATGATCACATTGAATGAGCTGCTGAAAAAAAATGGCGTCGGATTTATTTCATGGTTCAAGATACATTAATTTGCCATACCCTCAAAATCGAAACGAATTTGACTATTAACCGAGCTATGTCGATACGATCATCATGCGCTGAAGTGTGGCAAATTATGGGTTTGTCCGACAACGCAAACAAAACTGTTTATGAGGGTGTGAATATAGGATTTTGACGTCGTTTTTTGGTCTTGCTTTAAAGTATGTTATGCCATGATCCACTTTGAAAAACACGGAACTGTTTTTGATACTATTTTCTCTGATTTCTTTGTTGTTTACTCGCTTCAGTTTCTCAAAGGTGAATCGACTAAAGCGGTCTTGTCTTCTTACAAAAGAAGTCGACTACAAGAATTCTCTAAAGAACGAATCATCAAATATTCGTAATAAACAACTAAAAGCAAATATACGACATGCACAGATTGTGTCCAGAAAGATAAAAAATTCTTTATTTTATTCATAATAAATTGGGTTCGTCCGTTTCATTCTTATCTCACTGTCTCGTCCTTTGTCACCATAATCAACCTTACTGTAACAACCGTATCAGTTTGAATCGTATCGGGTGGGAAAAAAGAGAAGGAATATTTTCACTCTATACTCTTTATTGCAATAAATAAATCGTTGAAGGTAACTTTTATCATAGTGTTTGAAATACACATAATGAAGAATAATCGAGTACACAATAAGAGCAATACAGAAACAAATTCTCCGCAGTTAGCATCAAAAAGCCGAATCATGAAAGCCGTCCATCAGGCAAGTAGTAAAGAGCACTTACTCGCTAAACTGGCAATACTTTTCCTGCATTCTAGTGGGTGATAGAAAATAATCGTCAATATCCGAACGATAAGTGAGTATTTCGACTGTTTATTACATCCCATCATTGATTTGTATGTTGTAGAATCGAAGATTATGGACAAATACATTTCACGCAGAATGAACGTAAATCATGGGTAAGTTTAAAGTTTTTCCATTGAAAATATTGAACTAATTCAATTTAGTACATACGTTATCCATTCAATCCACCCAATGCAGTTCAGTTAGCAACATCAAAACAGATTCACCAACAGACGACAACTACTTATGCCAATAACAAAGAAGATGATCAAACAGGTTTTTCTACGATTGAAAAACTGCCTGCTAGCCATTCTACTATTCCTATTGAAACCGTGACACGAGAACCAGCTAAGAATCTTCTTGAATTGTTGCGTGATAAATGGGAACTGCCTCCGCCCGAACTGATAATCTCAGTTGCAGGTGGTACCAAGATCTTCAATTTAGCAGAAAGAAGTCGTGCTACCCTACAAAAGGGTCTTGTCTCAGCTGCTGTCACTACTGGTAAGAACCAATATTTGTATTCTATTTATCTCTATCTTTGGATAGATGCCTGGGTGTTCACTGGAGGAACGTATGCTGGAGTTATGAAAGATGTGGGTGAAGCATTCGAAAAATGGATATACAAGAGTAGTAGTGTTGATAAAACCCATACTCGAGTTCCAGTTATTGGGATTGCAAGTTGGTATTATACGACAAGTAAGAGAAAATAAACATGTCATTCTCTTGTGAATTCTTGTTCATTGTTCAAAAGCCAGATTATAAACAACTCATTCAAAAACCAGCAAGAGAATTGAATAGTAGAAGAGTATGTCTATGCTTTACATAAGTTACTTGATAAACAAAATTATTATCTAGAGTTCGACATCTGTATTGATGGATGACACAGAAACTAGTCACGAAAAACTCTATCGCAATGGTGCACCACAAGACAACCCTCAATCATACCCTCTCGATCCAAATCATACTCATTTCATTCTTCTCGATGATAGATGTGGTGCAGGCGATGAGAAATGGAAGAAAAAACGATATGATGTTCGAGCCGACCTCATTATTCAGTTGCGCGCTGAAATTGAACGAGAAGCTCGTTATAGTTCACATTATAGACAAAGTAATTAACATGATGTATTATTTTGCCTAGTCATTATATTTTGTTCGATAGACTACAACACACCAATTATTCAAATATTGATCGGAGGTGGTCGTTCATCCCTTCTAACAGTGATTGAAGCAGTAACCCACGAAACGCCTGTCATTGTCATTGAAGTATGTGCTCAATGTAAAGTCAGTAGTGATGAAAATAATATGCATTCTAACTTTCATAGGGCACAGGAGGAGCGGCCGATTTTATTGCGAAAGTATATAATACATTATATCACAATCAAACAACATATGTTCAACCAACAAACAATAATTCTGCTCTGTAAAATTGAAGTCTAATTCTCAAAAAGATTTAATTTTTGTTTTAGAGAACAACTAATAAGAAGAGAATACACAGAAATCATCACAGAAAGTAATGCAGAGCGTTTTCGTGATATGATAATGTCAAAAAAAGGCTTCTTCTTAATCAATGCTTTTTCACTATCCCCTGACGATTCTGAATTTAAATTGGGTGATGCCATACTCGAAGCATTATTCCGAGGTATTTTCTTAATACAAATCTATATTTGAATCAGTTTTTTTTATTCAGTGGCAATCATGACGAAGCATGAAAAGTTTAATGTTCACGAACAAAAGCTTAAATTGGCGATGGCTTGGAAAAAATTCGATTTGGCCATGTCAGAAATATTCAACAAAAACAACAAAATTTTGTGGACAGTGAGCACTAAAAGAGAAGAGAATCTTTGTTTCTGACTTTTACCTATTTTCAAAAGGATGTTCAATTAGATAGTGCTCTAATTCATGCAATACGACATGATTCGGTACAGTTTGTTGAACTTCTCATTGAAAAAGGTGCATCATTCGATCGTCTTCGACGATTAATCAATCTTAATGACTTATACAAGAAAGTGAGTGAGATTATGCAGAACTGATGTAACTTATAACTTTGAATATTGATAGAAATCTGGCCTACCATTATTGGATGAAGAAATCTTACATACCGGTAACAACAAACAACAAATGTATTACAAACAATATCTGAACACAGAAGCTCTGAAAATAATTAAATCTCTCAAAGTAAAATAATCTCATCGGTCAAATTCAAGAAAATCATAGTTTTTCTGTTTCAGGAAAAGGGAGCACCACATCTAAGTACGACAAACAGCATGGTTATAAATATTGTTTCTCATTTTTACTTTCAATTTTAGACAATATAGATATATATGGCACTATCGAGAATCCTGTTAAACTAGAGACAAATCTGAACGGATTTGCTGTATTCAATGAAGATGATGTTATCAGACAAAATGGCTACATAACACAAGTCTCGATAGTTTTTTCAAACTCTCGCAATACATCTATGACTATGAATAGGTCACATAATACAATCCTCTACATCCTTTCACCAACATCGGATCTCAACTCTTTTCAAGTAGTCCATAGCGAAAAGATATCCGACACCGATCATGAACATAAACAGAACCTATCAATACTAAATTTACACAATTTACATATCTACTTGGAAAAAGGTCAATACTTAGCTGTTGGCTTTGACAAAAATTCGCATTCTCCATGCTATTTGGATGATCCAAGTTTGTGTTATTCATTTGACCTTGACGCAGTCAATGAAGTTTATTTGACCAATGCTCCAATTGAATTCAAGAAGAGTCATAGAAGGGTAGCCATTAGCTTTCAGCTGATTCCTACTTCAGGTATGATGATTACATATCAATCATGTTGACTTGATTAATGTCATGAGGCTTTCACAAAACAGTATTATCATGTACATTAGATAAATTCTCTCATGACTGAAAAGGGTATCATTAAATCAACCGAGATTTGGGAGCCCTATTCAAAAATAAACATAAGTGACAGTCAATCGATTGTTTATTTAGAATTCATTCGTGATATTTTTCTGTGGTCAATATTTGCTGCTAACTTCAATATGTCCATTTGTTTATGTTCACACAGTCCAGTACGTCCTTCATTAATTATTTATTCATAAGAAAACTCGTTTTATGGTTGTACTATAGAACACCATTGTTGCTGCTCTTATGGCGAGTAAAATCTATAAAAAAGCAGCTGAAATGACCGAATACAAAGAACAAAAACGAGAATACATTACACAAAGGAAGTATGACCAGTCCTTTTTAAAAATCACTTTCATGATATATTGTGTTTTGCGTATCAGAGAATTTGATGTACATGCAGCACAAATTATTGATAGATGTTTTTCCCAAGATGAACACCTTGCGCTAGAACTATTGACAACACCATCGAAACTGTATTTCGACTATACACCAATAGAATTGGCTGAAGAAACGAATAGTCGGTCATTTCTAGCTAGTGAATGCGTGCAAGCATATGCCGATCGACTCTGGTATGGTAATATTGAACAGTCTGCTCATAGAAAAAATATTGTTAATATATTGGTCGGTGATATATAGCTAAACTTCATTTAATTAATGAGGTTTTAAAATATTACAGATGTATTTTCTGTGCATTTTTCCTCTTCTTGTGACATTGTCTGGCATTTATCAGATAATTCAATCGCCGAACAAAAAACAAGCGTGAGTATGGGAAAAAAAGTATTTTGCTGATACTTATCCATGTAAATTTCTTTTGGCATAAAAAATTTGATTATAATCGGCTAGCTTCTTAATTCATTTCTCAAATTAATGTAATTCAAAAGAAAAAATGATTTTTATCGATCATAATTAGATTTCCCGATTAAAATAAGATTTGTTTTTTGAGAAAAATTTTTATATGGGCAATAATAAACGTTTAAAATAGGACAAAACGTAGCTGGCTAAAACGAATCATCTACGATAGGCTTAAGGATTTCTTTAGTCGAAGAGCCATTGTTCGATACTATTACAATATTGTAGGTGATAATACTGAACTTGAAAACAATCATACATTCAATGTCATTGCAGATATTTTACGTACTCGTTCTTGGTCTCTTCAGTTTCGTTATGCTAGCCGACTATTTTCCATACAATAACAACGGAGGCGAACGTAGTAGATATTCGATCGGTATTCCAATTACTGAAATCATTCTTCATCTGTGTCTTTGGGGTTTGATCATTGAAGAACTCGTTGAGGTATATGAAAAGCACTTTATTGTGAATCCGCCTGTCACTTTTGAACCGATTCAATAAGAATAATAGTTTGTGTTTAGTTTGGAATTCATTGTCGTCAAAAACTAAAAAGTAATAGTTCCATACGTAATATTATATCATCGTACTTTCTCGAAGACGCATGGAATATACTTGATGCTCTGGCTATTTTTATCTATCTCGTCGGTTTCATGACGAGATTTATTGTCATCGAACAAGCCTTTGTTGTTTCAAAGTTAGCTTGCTTGATGTTTATTTCTTATTCTATAGCTTCCCGTGTATTTCAAAGAATTTTCATGTGCATCGATCTCTTTCTGTGGTACTTACGTATTCTTCACCTATTCGCAGCCTACGAACGACTTGGACCTAAATTATTAATGATAATTAACACAGTAAGTAAAAGCATTCTGCTTTTCTAATTTAGGTCGTTTCGATTCTTTTTCAGATGAAAGATTTGGTCTTCTTCATTTATTTCATTTTTATTTTTCTTGTCGCCTATTCAATCAGTTCTTATGCACTAATCACTACTTCATATCAAGTTACCTGGATTCCAAACGAGGATGGTTCACCATCTCACACATACAATATCAGTCAGAATGGGACCGGCCTCGGAACATGGAGTCTCTTACGGAATATCATCGATTGGGGCATGTGGAAGATTTATGGACAAATTGATCTTATCGACTACAAGCAAGTTTCTGCGCCGAGCGTTACAGGTAAGCCATGTCATATTTATGCTCCTGATATCCAAAATATTTCTTAATAGCTGCTAATGATGCCTATGGAAATACGGCATTTATGTTGACAATTGTTTTTGTCTGCATCGCCAATGTACTTCTACTCAACGTACTTGTCGCTCTTTTTAAGTAAGCATTCGATTCTCAACAAAACTTCTTAATGAAGTCAGTCAACGCACTTGCTGCAGAAAAAGAAATTTTTATCAAACGAAGAGTATTTTATTTATTACACTAGATTAGATAGTTATTCAAAAGAAGCATTCTAACTAAAACGAAGCAGAGATCAATGGAGAGTTCTGAACTTCCAAGCACTTTCGTTTTGTCATGGAGCGATACATTCTTGAATAGGTCTCCTCAATATCTACGATTTAAGACGGTTGTCAAACTTGTGTAGGAAAAATGTCATGTACAAGAAAATATATGAAAAAAGTCAACATTTGATTAGTATCACAGAATGATTTCTAAAAGAAACTTGATACTGTCTATGCTCGACATGTTAGATAGTCGGATAGTGATTTTTGCAAATTTCTGCTTCTTCAAGAGACTTAAAATATGAAAGAGATATCTGACGAAATATTCGAGGTGAATCAACGGCTCTCTAAAGACCATCTATTTCTCTAAAAATTACGAGAATCGTAGCACAGAACCAAGATATATTCGATTGACTCATAAGCAATGGCAAATAGAATAATATAAATCTGATCGGGGCCGATTGATGACATTTATATTGCTTTCTACTTAACACACAATGTCCTTGCTATATCCATACTTCTTTCAAGCAGAGTCTATTGTTGAAATATCTAATGGTGATTATCTTTCCATTCAGTATTTCTACTCAAAACACCACTAACGTTCAGTGTATGAAATAACTTAATATCCAAAGTCGCTTACATAATCATCCAGATAGAAAAAGATTTCTGAAAACGCGTGTAAAGCTCATAAACAATGAAGATACAACATATCTACTTATAAACGCTTACGATTTATTGTTGTTTAGCAATTTATACGACCATTTTATCAGAGAAAGAAGAATAAACAGCCAAAGGGAACTCTTTTTATGCCATTTAAATACGTTTTCTTAAATTCTTATCTGCCCGGGTAGAAAAGCAGTGTAGAACAAAGAGGAAGTCAGTACGATGAGTACTAGAAATTTCGCTTATTTCAAGTGATCTTAGAACAATGGCCATCATGTCACCATTTACGACACAGTTGAGTCTGAATGCGTAAACTTACATTACAACACAATATTACATGCATTTTTTTCTGCTTCTAGTGTTACGCTGGCGAAAACCAACAATAATGCGCAGAAAGATTGGGCTTACCATCGGTTTCTACTTGTTAAAGAGTATGCGATTAAATCTCCAATACCATCACCATTGAATTTATTATACTATGCTATTCAGCTGGTTATTATATTCCTTCGATCTCTAGGCAACAAAAAGGGTAAGCATATTAGAAGTGAATCTCATTGACTACGGTACAATTAACAAAACATGTTAGCTATTCCTACTGAAGTCGGGGTATGAGTGTGTAATGCAGTTGTAGTTATTTTGTCTCGTCTACACCCAATCCCGGACCCATCCGCCCTCAAAATACGGGAGAGGACATGAGTAGTATCAAACAAATTCAAGATTAGTATGAGGTAACTCAGACTTTTTTTTTCTATTAAGATAATGTCTACAGTATTCTCGATGGCAGTAGTGAATTAGACGCCAACGTGACGAATTTGATTGTGTTTAATGTTGGTGATCGTGTTGTCCGTGCTGGCACTATTGATAAGGTCTTAATCAATTTTTGCACAGCTCCCACTCGTTCCCGTGCAAAAATAAAAGTATACATTATTAAATCAATATCGAATGATCTTGGGCGTTTTTTTGTGCAAGAACAGACGAACTCGTTCATTACTAATCTCAAATTATCTGTTGGAATTCAGAAAATCGAAGTTAAACCGTTCAAAGTGCAGGAAAATGATTACATTGGATTCAAATTTACCAAATATTCTGGTGGTCCCTACACCATTGAACGTGCTAGCTATTACGTTGAACACGATGCTGACCAGAATATAGAGGGAGAAGAAATGTATTTTATCCAATGTGCCCGTCATGGTATCACGGTGACCTTTACTGTGAATCACATTAAACAAAGGGAAGAGTCGATTGAGAAAAATAATTTCGTTCGTTTACATATGGAGATAATTGACATGCAGAACAAGCAAACGGAAACAACAGCACGTTTTAACGATGTCCGACTGAAAACATCACATGATAAAATCGAACAAGTGATCGACGAGAAAAGACGAAAGTCATTTGTCGCTGTGTCGTTTAGACAGGATCTTATCAGTAAGAGCATGGCTTCAATGGCTTCTCAGCGTTTCTTGTCTCATATCTCTTTTTAGATCGGACTAAATTTCAAGAGCGTGAGAACATGTTACGTGAAAGTAGGATTGCCCAAGATTATTGGCAACTTTTCTTAGAGAACATCGTGCGAGAAGAACGAGTCGAATTCAATCAAGAAAAAAAAGACCGATTCAAGTATCAACAACAGGCAAGCAAATCCTAGAAACAGAAAGAAAAACTTATCGAAGTGCTCGAAAAAAAGATTGACTAAAGCTAAGATACACCACGAACGTATATTAATAGCGCACTATATGCTCATGACAGTATATTATGAATGAGTATTTAAACTCTTCAAGTCAATTACCCTCATTTATTCACATTTTGTGTCTGGCTATCAAATGTTTTTCCGTGAAGTCATTGAGCCCTTCTCCACTTTTTTGTCCTCGATTATTTTCTTATTGACAGTGATTACGCCGATAGAGCATTGGTTGGAGCATACGTTTATGTTAATATAAAGTTTTTCTTATTGAAGTAAACAAGAAGTATCTATGTCTCCAACGAATTTTCATTTTTTCATGAGATTAATCGAAGAATGTTGGTTTGGGTGTTTAGGTAGCTGTTAGTGTGATCCTTCTATTCACCTATACTCATCCAAACTCACATAACACTTGCACCCCAAATAAGCACTTCACTGGTAAGTGAGTGACTTGAAATTAGTTCCGTAATGGATGAAGGTTTCTCAGAGTGTCTTCTTGTCTATCAATTTTATTTTATTTGAATGTTAACGTTATTTCACTTTCATATCACTCATTTGTCTCAACTATTATTGTATTGCATACAATCAAGGCTTTGCATGTCAATTGGAAAATATGCTAGCAATGGAAGGGTTTGTACTGTCAGTGCATAAGATTAGACATATTCGGGTCAAATCAAAGCTCTCACTGCCAAACTAACATATTTAAAATATGAGCTGCTGTTGGCCTGCCTCGACAGAGATATTCAAATTTTAATGTAGTCACAATTTCAGTATATAAACCACAGGATATGAGAATTTCTCACATACATTTCATATATAATTAACTGAATATTTCAATAGTACACTTCAAGAATCTTCCTGAAATTTATTAATTACATTAAGATCATACTACTTTCGATGTCTTTTGAAAATTAAGATAATATAGAAATATAGATGGAATGCGTGTTATATTTGAAAAATAACACGTACGTAAAGCGTTTGAATTTTAAATTCATTGATGCATCACTTGGTGGTCTATCGATTATCTCTTTTCGATTGGTGTCAAGAACGTACAATGAAAGATAGTTTTTAAGAATTATCTCTATTATTCGTTTCTGTATCTATTACTGGAAAAAGTTTATTTTATCAAAGAAAAGCATCAATTTACTGAATATTGCCAAACACCTTCTATATTTGATTCAAACCAAGTTGTGCTCAGAAGATTCTACAATAAGTTCCGATGAAATCTTGGTCGCACAGCAATTATTTGAAGTTTTGAAGTCATTCAAAGACAGTTACTTTAGTGAAATTTATACTTATGAAACTCTCGAATTCGATGATGAGTTTGATGAAATGTCTGATGAAGATGATGATTATGATGAAAATAAATACGCTAATATCAACAATCACTTTACTTTAGAAGAAATGGAAAATATAATTGATTGGGTTGATCAACATCCAAATGCTAGGTTTGCAACTATTTCCAATCGGTTTCGAAAAATCAAATCTATGACTTATATTACAAGATTCAGGGAATATATCAAAAACAGCGGAATAAGAGCTGAAAAACTCGAAAAAATAAAAGAATTTATGTTAGACGAGTTTTATAAAAAAAGAGCAATCAAAAAAGAAGCTGTTCATGGTATTGACTCGGAAATTTATGCAATTCAAAAGGCAAGGAAATTAAACTGGGATACTTGTAAAGCAAGTCAGTCATTTATCAAGACATTTAAAAAAGAAAATCGAATCTCATCAAGAAGATACAACAAACTTATAACACGAACCAGCTCAAGTAGAAAAGTTAGCAGTTTAGAAGGTATGTAAACTCCCATTAGAGGGTTGAAATATTTATCTTAATATGATTTATATGAATATTTTAGATGCTCAAAACTGCGTCGAAAGTAAAAGACCTTTAATTTCAATTTATTCTTCTCGTGAAATTTTAAATAGCGATCATTGTTCGTTTCATCAAGAACATGTTCCACCAAGAACTCTGTCTTATACCGGCGAAAGAACAACAGAAGTTGCTGTTAAAAAGAAGAACAATACAACACATTCTTATACAGTACAGCCTGTTACATCAGCTGATGGTCGGTTATTAGACAAGTTCTTACTTATCCTTCAAGAAAAAGATGATCAATTCGGTAAAAGAGTGCAAAAAGATTTAGTTGTATCACCAAACGTTGTAATACAAGCTTCAAAATCTGGAAGAAGCAGCGATGAAAAACATCGTACTTTTTTAAATGAAGTCGTACGGCCTTTGGTTAGTAAAAAATTTCTTCTTTTACTTGATTCTTGGAAAACTCAAGCTAATCTAAAAAAATTTAGAGCAGTATTTCCAAATCAAGATAGTCAATTACTGATTTTTCCTGAAGAATCAACTGGTCATATTCAAACGCAAGATTTATCTTTATTCCGTTCATGGCGATTTATCCATAAGGAAATCGAGCATTACACTCATATCAATCGTACAGAAATTACTATAACTGATCGCCAATGTTACATTAATATACAGTCCGTTATTCATAATCAATTATCAGCTTCACAATTCGAAAACCTTATCAAGTCTGGGCTCATACGAGCTCGAATAATCAACGAAACAAGTGAAGAACCTGAGAAACCAAAAGATGTTTGCTTCAAATTTTATGATCTCTATTGCTTCATTACTAATTGTGATGAACGAACACTATAAATTTGCGCTTGGTGTAAAAAACACCTTTGGTACTATCATTTAATTGAAGACCTACATCTGGATTTGTAGTGAATGAATTGATATATTAACTGGGTATCCGGTACATCTGTTGATTTCATTAAAATAAAATAGTTAATATAGATCTGTACGACTTTTTATGGATTAAAGATGATGTTTGTCTATTATAATACCACTTAATCTTCAGAAGACATCGAAAGTAGTATGATCTTAATGTAATTAATAAATTTCAGGAAGATTCTTGAAATGTACTGTTGAAATATTCACTTAATTATATATGAAATGTATGTGAGAAATTCTCATATTCTGCTGCTTATATACTGAAATTGTGACTACATTAAAATTTGAATATCTCTGTCGAGGCAGGCCAACAGCAGCTCATATGTTAAATTTATTAGTTCGGCAGTGAGAGCTTTGATTTGACCCGAATATGTCTAATCTTATTCACTGACAGTACAAACCCTTCCATTGTAAGTTATCACTTTATGATAGAGTTTCAAAACTTGTACATCAGACATTTTTCATATAATGTGATTGACGTATCGAAAATTTAGAAACAATGGAAAGAATATAATGGTAAGAAAATCTCACCTTGGTTACGTGACTCGATGTTTGCGAATATCGGTTTGTCTTTTTCCCATGCATACAAAGGGATAAGTATTGTTTTGATTTGAATAAGTGTCAGTAGCATATCATCAATAATCGAAATACAGCAAAACTAGTCGAAATGAATGATCTAGAAAATGATGGTATCGAATTGCTAGATCTCTTATGTACTGAATATACAACATTTTTCTGTTGAGCTTCTATATCTGACAGTATTCAATATCTAAGGCAGATGCCTCTTTCTCTTGTCATGTAAAGTTAGGCGATCGTTGAAGCACTTTTGGAGGAATCAAAACTCATGGAAAAGTCTCATTGTAGACGAGCCTTTTTTTATTTTAGCTATATTATTTCTCTCCAAATATATATTTTACAGAACAACTTTCTTTATTATATCAAAAGTTGAGAGATAAATCTGTGCTTTGAATAATCTTCTATATCAAACATTTGTCCAGTCAAAATTTATTTTAGTAGGTCAATAATATAAAACATTGTTCTGCATAATACAATTTTGTTTGTTATGTGTATTGCTTCAAGATAGAAGTGATTGGATGAACAATTCTTAAATAAGTAACAGAACATGACAGATTCCACACAATTAGATAAGAACAGACAAGATCTGTCTTACGTAATGCTATATGTTGTGTTTCTTCATGAGTCTCATTTGATTGGATAAGAGCTGAAAAGAATAATTCAGTCTGTTCTGATATGTTCTTGCTCTTCAAGCCTTTTAATATTTTCGATGATGTCTTTCATTCAGAATTGTTATATTTTCGAATGCCATTTATATTGAATATCATTATTTAGTTTTGTTTGTTATGCTTTTATTATTTTCTACTGATTAAAATCCAATTGTAATTGAAGAAACTACAAAAAAATTGCAATATACCCGATTTGTGTTGATTGTTTATCAAAAATATATTTTCTTTTTTCTTCTTGATATGCACATATTGATTTTTTTTCTGATGCATTTAAACAGTGAAATGTTATTTAATAAAAATAAAGCAGTATAGTTGAATCAGCATGCCTTCTGAAATTTCTTTTTCATATTTTGAACATCCCAGATAGGAGGGATCTGTGAAATGGGACAAAATCTGGTCAGAGCGAGCTGAAAGCCGGCTCAAAAATGCGATATTGATTTGGATGTCTCTAATCCACGACTCCATATTATACAGCTGCTTTCCTTTATTTTTATTCGAAATACAAAGTAAACATATGAAGAAAGAAAAAGAACGCAAAGAATATACAATCAAAAGCCCATCAATCAATGTTCTTGTGAACGCATTTCAATAAATCTTTCTTTCTCTTTCCTCATTCATTTATCTTTCATTTCGTGTCCAAGCATTGGTATCTTTGAAAACAGATTGCAACTAAATACAAGAAAGTTTCTGACGTTTAAAGATTCTTTTAGCTAATTTATACAAAACATTCATAAACAAGGAATGATTGAAATCATGAGAAAATCTCCATTTCTAAGAGACTGAAACAAGCACGGTTATTATGAAAGAGAAAGAAAGATTTATTGAAATGCGTTCACAAGAACATTGATTGATGGGCTTTTGATTGTATATTCTTTGCGTTCTTTTTCTTTCTTCATATGTTTACTTTGTATTTCGAATAAAAATAAAGGNTACTATTCATTATAAAATATAATGTGTTCGACTATCTTTTTGAATAACTGTTGATAAGAACATTGCAGAGACCTGCGGTTTTTACCAATCAAGAGCAAAAGGCCTTGAATAATAGAAGTATATTAAGATTTGATTAGTCAACTATTGATCCATCAGATAAGTTCTGAGTAAAGATTTTCTCAAACGATCTTTTGAAGTCATTTTCTTTCGATCTATACAAGGTCGAGATTTCAAGCTTATTTCGTTCAGAAGCTATGAGAATCAAATGATCATAGTTGCTTTTTGGTTCCATGTATTGAAGGAATCAATATTCCAAACAGAAAAAACAATACCCCCATTCGACTTAGCACAATAACTTACTCCTGTCTAGTTGCTTTTCACGATGATTCCAGATCGATTGGCTGAAGTTAGATGTCTCAGGAAAAGTTCTATTACTCATGAACAGAACAGGCTTGGAATCTCAACCTTGTGTAGATTGAAAGAGAAGATTTTTTTTTTCTATCCGTTGATCATATTACAAGTCTAAGTCAAAAGGAAAACGACTTCAGCATATCGTTTTCAAAAATCTTCACCAAGAACTTATCTGATTTGTCAATAGCTGCTGACTGTCTCTATGATGTTTCTATCAAAAGTCCTTTAAACAACAGTAAAGTACGTTATATTTTAAAATCGATAGTAGTTTTAATTTTATTCTTATTGAAATGTTTGCTATATTCTATAGAGTGAAAATTCAGCATCCGTGCTCGATCATCGAACGGTGATTCTTAATTTAACAGCTACTAATCTATATAATTCAACTAAATTTGTCGAAGAATACTCTGCAAAATCAGCTTATGCTATGAAAGATTTATCTCCACAAGAATGGAATAACTTCGTATTACGATTGGAAAATGATATTGATGGTGAAACAATGGGATTAGTGTATCAATTCTTTATGAAATCATCTACATCGGGCAATTCTTGTGATCGAATGTGTCGACTGAAATTAATTAATTGCAATCTTAAAACAGCCAGAGCACAAGATCCAACTTTTTGTTCCGAATCTTTTGACATAGTCTGAACTTTTTTCATATATAAAATATTTCTGCCTAAAGCTTTATATTCTGAAATCGAAACAAAGAAAAGATAATTTAATCAATCGAATACCGAAGAATCATCAAACAAATACTGAACTAATGAAAATAATATAACAAATTCACGCATTGGTTAACCATTTGACCAGGGTGTGGGTGTGGTGGTCGATCTGAGTGAAGAGAAGTTTATAACTTACACTCACACTCTAATTAAAATATATAGAAAAAAATGTATTATGGTCGTCTATCACCGCGCTGTAAAATGCGTAGTACAAAAAAAATTAATGCTAGCATACGCGTCGTAACACGAACGCATTTCCAACGCATACAACTCTATACACCAACGTTTACCATCATAATCAGAGCTGGGAAAGTTGAAGGTTTCTCAAGTCACAAGTCAAGTCAAGTCACATCCCAAAATTTTTTCGATCAAGTCAAGTCACACCTCAAAATTTTTTCGACCAAGTCAAGTCAAGTCAAGTCAGACTTGACTTGACTTGACTTGAGGCATTTTTGACTTGACTTGCCCAGCTCTGATCATAATATTACCAGAAACAGTCATACATGATCGTTCCGAGAAACTCAAAAAAATTCCAGAACCATCATTACGACGACGCTACAATACATTTTTCTATTAAAATCCAATCAATTGAATTTAAAATCATCCATTTTTTAGGTTTCTTAAGAAAAACGCCTACTTGCGAAAAAATCCATTTTTCTGCAAAGGAATCATATTATATAACGGTGTGGGATTGTGGGTGTGGGTTAAGAGATGAGCCATATCTACACTCATTGAAACCAACGCTCGTACTCACACCCACATCCTACATCAGTAAAATATTTCCCAGATGCCTTCAATGAGAATATTTTTAAATGAGGCATTTCAATTCATCATGCTGTCAGATTTTCGAATGCTGTATATGATGAGTCTTCAGTCTTGATTTTCAGATTTATTATTGTTACTTTTCTTGCTAAACCGCTAGTGCTCTCACAACATAATGAATGAATATATATATTAAGTTGGGCAGATAATGAAGTAGAAAGAATACATTCGCAATTGTAGAATATTTCAACATTATATATTTCAGATTGTTTGAATTGGTTATTGTTCTGAGCGGTGAAATTAACCGTGCCCGACTTGGGAATATTAGTTTCAGGTATTTTATGACTGTTGATAGTGATGATAAATTCTCGAAACGACATAAATGATGTACTAAATCAATAAAATTGAGTGGTTGAATGTCACATGCGGCCAAGTCTAGGCAAATATTGATGGGCAGTGCCATTGAAAATAATTCATGAAATAATAATATTTGGTCACCACTTGGTATTGTTAATGAACGAACTTACAGTTCTAGGTGGTAGACGGGGTCAAATGATAAGGATGACACTGCTCGAGAAGAGTGTTCAGTCCAGTAGTTAAAACATACAGTAAATAGAATAAATCACTAATATCGAAATATTTAAAAATTTCTATAAACATTTCATTCGATAAGTCAATTACTTTTGGTTGAGTCATTCCCTGTTCGAGACCTGAAATAGAGATTTTATAAGTGAACTCCAATCAGTATCTTTTCAAAATTCGATTGATGACAGCAGAAGTGTTCAGTAAAGTGTGTTGCATAGAAAAAAAATCTCGCTCTCGTAAATATAAACATCGAAGCAGTATTTAGATTACAACGATGATTTATATGTGAAGTTTCGTTGATGAGTCGTTGTTGTTTCTACGTAGATAGGGGTAATCATTGAGAACTTTTACATATATTCATTGACGAACAAGCTACAAATTTTTCAGCGAAAACTAATGGAATTTATGCTTCAACGTTTGATATCGAATCTTTATTGCACGTTTCTGAATAAAGGGGAAAAGTATAGTCAGCAGTGCCTTCAGCTTATAAAAAGATATATTCGTATCTCAAATGTGTATGTTGTTTGACTACTAATCCCATGTGAAACTCAAACGCATATCACACGCGTTTAAGTGCGTTTTAAATGCGCCAAGACGCGATTATGTTGCAAAACATTAATGGGACGCGTTCACTCGCGTTTCCAAAACGCGTCTCACAATTGTAAAGATAAAGACGCGATTGATCACTTTTTGAACTTATGGATGCATGCAGATGCATCCTAAAAGCATGAGCATAGGTTTTTTCGAACTCGTCTCTGAGAAATTACAATCCTCTTCGCAAAAGGCAAGAATTTTAAATCATATACAGCAAAGTCCAAGCAAAGCATCAGATAATTCGATGTAGAAGAATATTATTTGAATGAAATTACACCAGTCATTTTTTTTTTGAAAGTATCTCGAGATCACGTATTCTGGAAGAAGGAAATCAATTTTGATTTTACTCTATGGTTTGAGAATAAGAGTGTTCAGATTTATTGTGAATTTTATTGATATCTATTTTTACCGTAACGTATATTGAATATGATTTGTGTACGAAAAATGTACATGTTAGTCTAGTTATTGTGTAATTTGAACGATTTTGATTTTTTCTTTTGCTTTTCTACTATATATCATTGCATAGAAGCTAATGTTCTGATCTACAGTGAAACATCATATAAGTAAATACCCATCAATATGTTTTTTTATTTGATAGCGCGAGTCATTTATTTTAAATTCGATTGTCATTAAAATCAGAAAGTTTGATTAAGCTAAATTCAATATGAAACTGTGACATCTCTCATTAAAAACATAGTGAACACGATTTTTTGCCTAAAATATGAACAATTGCTTTTATATAATGGGCTTCTTTCAATTTTTTACATAATTCTGAATAGAACATTACTTTAGAAATGTTAAAAGTTAAATTTTATCATCACATATAAATGTGTTTTGATGGCTATCCAAAACCAAAAGAAACCTAAATTTTTGGTTTACGTCTTATAAATACTAGATGATAACATTGCTCGAAACGAGGATGTTGTTGAAGTATGATACATTGAATCGACTGAGATTGTTACATGATCTAAAAACCTCAGTATTATATTTTAAAACTAGACTTGTTCTGTGCATTTGAATGACTGAAAAACAGTCGTGAAAAAAGATTAAAAAGTTATATTAACTGTTTATTTTTTCTCGATTGAACCGTTGTTTTATCTTATGTTTGGTGACAGACATAAATGTGCCGATATTTTAGATCTTAAAAACGATAGCGCCACATGATTAAACAAAGAAAGTATTATCGATGAGGCAATGATTGAATACCTATATTCAAATTTCGAAACACGAAAGAAGTTTTATATAGAATGCTATTAAACACATAACACTATACGTTAGACTCTTTCAACAACATAAAATTATTCTGTCATGAAAATAGTTATAAACAATCTATACTATTGTTACTTATCCATTCATTGTGCGAGTACTTGATTCTTTTTTCGTAGAGAAAATTCACGCTAATTATTTGAATTACTCGATTCATTGACAGCTAAATTAGAATGACATCCTTAGCTGATTTAACAAACATCAAGTGGAGCATATAGCACATTTTGTTTTACTTAGTCTTATAAAATAAAAATGTGAAAAATGTAGAAATTTTATTTTTGTTTATATATTGTTCATATGAGACAAAGAGACAGGAGAAGAAAAAAATAAATTGTTGATCTTCGAGATAGAAAGATTACGAACGTTAGATTTGAATGATTTTAATGATTTTAAAAGAATAGAAAAAAACAAATACGAGATCGTAATTAGAAAAAAAAACAAATCCAGTGAAAATCGTGAAACCATAAATAACAGTAAGAAATCTAAGCGAATGCTATGTACCTATAATAATAATAATAATACTAAAAGTTATATCTTGATATCAAAATTTCTAATATCATCAATATAAATTCGTTAAATTAAGTTTTAATCAACAATCAACACGAGATTAAGTAGAATCATATTAATAATCAGTTATGCATATTATAACGTTAGACACATCGAAAGAATATATTGCAACTCATGTAGTTTTTCTTTCTGCTTAAATATAATGAAAATCGTCGTTGCCATATACAAATATATAGTGTTCTTAGTTTAAGTCTCAGACAAGAACAAAATGAAATGTAGAATTTCATTTATTTGTTTTTAATTATGATCTTATATTTGTTTTTTTCTTAATGTGCTAGCATCGATCCAATCATTAACGTTCGTAATTGTTTTATCTCGAAGACTAACAATATCTTTCTTTTTCTCTGCTTTTTTGTCTTTTTGTCTCATATAAACAATACCTGAAAAACAATAAAATTTCTACATATCACATTTTTATTTTATAAGACTATGTCAAACAAGATGCCGTTATATACTTTATTTGATGCTGTTGATTATTACAGTATGTTGAATAGGTAATAAAGATAAAGTTATTTTCTACAATACTATAGTTTCATGATATGTCTTCGTCGTTTTATTGTTTTACAATTAAAATGTCATTCGTCTTTTTCTTTATGGTTTTATAAAATTCGTCAATGAATCCAATTCTAAAATCTATGATGCTCATTTTGAAGATCAAAAATATTTGTCTGGCTTTTCGTCTCATTTTATAGATAAATACGTAGTAATAAAATAGTATTTCTACAGGTGACTTTTTTGATTTCTTTGAAGTTGCAGATTTTATTACTTATTTATGGAGATACTGTTTTAAAATATTGTGCTAGTTTCATATTCGAGAAAGTCAAAACTGTTTATTAAAAATCCTTTTCATTTAATTTTTGATCAGTTATGTAGCAAAAACTAACTGAAAAGGTGTATAAGCTCGAATAAAACATGTGGTAATTATTTCGATGTCGTTCGACATGTATAGTTCAATTTCTAGAAAAAACAATGTCAGTATAAAATGATCCTTGCATATAACTTCATAACCTATTGTATCTCGCCTCGAAATAAATTTTCTTAATTAGAAATGCAAAGATATCGTCATCAAGAATACATTCTGACGAGCAGATATAGCTCAGACGTAAGTTACTTGTTCATCGATTATAAGTTCTCCTATTCTAGCCTTCATCATCGCACTTGTAGCAAATATCGTGAGTCACTAAATCGCTTGTTCTGTACTATGCCTCTAGGAAAGAATTGATCGTCACGTCGTTGTGATGGTGCCGCAGCGAGAATCTGTGAGTACAATATATTTTTTTTTTTCGTAAATTTCTTCAAACGCATATGCTGTAGTGCACGCGTCTGGATGCGTTCGACTCTAAGGCGCGCTCGAACGCATTCAAAACGCGCTTTAAAACACGTTTAGACCCGATAAATTTTCACATGGGAAGAAACATGAATAATTCAGATCTTTTTTTTGTAATAAGTAGAAGCATTAAACTATGTTGTGCCTTGATAACTTTATAATTTGTACATTCAAAGCCAGGATCAATGAATAATTCGAATTTTTATTTATCTATTCAGCCACTACTGGTCTTAGTTTTTTAACTTTCCAATTCAAATGATATAAAGCAATTAGAAGTAAGTGGCATAGTCGAACTCATATTAGTAGCTATTCCTATACGTAAGCACTAAAACAATTATTCATTTCTACCTGATACTCATTTTCTTTCATGAGTAACACATTCGATAAGTAAAAGCAAAATAACATTAAGCTACGTAAAACAAAGCTATTACTGATATGTAAAAAATATTACATTGTCTTATCATGAACTATCTTCCTCTATTTTTCGTTTGCTTTTAACGAAACTCGTCTTTCTTACCAATGTCAAATATACTCGAGTGCACATGAAGCAAACAAAATGATATAACTTTTATTAATTTCCTGCAAACAGAATCATTTTTTCTGCTTTAATAAAATCCACCATGCAGCCGACCGATAAAGATTATAGAAAAGATTTTATTTGTGCTGCCATTTTTCCTAGACAGGTCTTAGTTTCCGAGAAATATGCTGCCGGTCTGAGTAACATAAAGTTTTACACCTGCACTCACCAACACCCAACTCGCTATTTTATGCAGAACAAACTTTGTTCGCTTGCTTCATTCTTATCACTGTTTGTTCGATCGTTACCACAATCAGCCTTATCATGACAGACGTATCAGTTAATGTTTCGTTTTTGAGCAAAGAAAAAGAGACTGAATACTTTCACATTATCTTCTTTTTTGCATGAGATAAAATCGTTAGAAAGGACTGCTATCACAGTATTCGCAATAAATGTATAATGAAGAATATACGGACACACAATAAGGAAAACACTGAGACAAATTCTTCGCAGTTAGAATCGAACATCCGAATTAGGAAGGCCGTCCATCAGGCAAGCAGTAGACACAACTTAATCATCCAACTAGAAATATTTTTTCTGCATTCTAGTGGGTGATAGAATATAATCGACAATATCCGAAAGAAAAGTGAGTATTTCATTTGTTTACTTTATTCCATCCTTGATTTGCATGTTGTAGAATTGAAGATTATGGGCAAATACATTTCACACAGAATGATCGTAAATCATGGGTAAGTCTAAAACTTTTTTGTTGAGGATATTGGTCTAATTTAATTTAGTACGTACGTTATCCATTTGATCCACCTAACGCTGTTTCATTAGTAAAACCAGAAGAGATACACCTACAAACGACGATGGCAGATACTGATGAAGAAAGAGACGCTCAATCGCGTTTTTCTAAGAATAAAAAACTAGCCGCTAGCCATTCTGGTGCTTCTGTTAGGCCCGTAACACGAAAACCAACTGAGCATCTTCTTGAACTGTTGCGTGATAAATGGGAATTGCCTCCGCCTGAATTAATCATCTCAGTTACAGGCAGCGCCAAGATCTTCAATTTGGCAGCAAGAAGTCGTGTCGCTCTTCAAAAGGGTCTTGTCTCGGCTGCTGTCACTACTGGTAAAAATCAAGATTTGTTTTCTATGTATCTCTATCTTTGAACAGATGCCTGGGTGTTTACTGGAGGAACGCATGCTGGAGTTATGAAAGATGTAGGTGATGCATTCGAAAAATGGACATACAAGAGTAGCGGTGTAGATAAGACCCATGCTCGAGTTCCAGTTATTGGGATTGCAAGTTGGTATTATACAACAAGTAAGAGAAAATCAACATATTATTTTCTCGTAAAGTTCTTTTTATTTTTCAAAAAACAGATTATAAACAACTCATTCAAAACCGATTCACAGAACGGAATAGTGGAAGAGTATGTTATATACTTTACATAAGCTGCTTGAAAAACAAAATTATTGTTTAGAGACCGACATCCATATCGATGGATGACATAGAAACTAATTGCGAGAAACTCTATCGTAATCATGCACCGCAAGATGAGCCCCAATCATATCCTCTCGATCCAAATCATACTCACTTTATTCTTCTCGACGATAAATGGGGTGAAGATGATGAGAAATGGCAAAGAAACAAGTGTAATGTTCGAGCCGACCTCACTATTCAGTTGCGTGCTGAAATTGAACAAGAAGCTCGTTGTAGCTCACATTATAGACAAAGTAATTAACATTATATGGTGTTTGCCTACTCATTATGTTTTGTTCGATAGACTATAAAATTCCAATTGTTCAAATCCTGATCGAAGGTGGTCCTTCATCCCTTTTAACAGTCATTGAAGCAGTAACCCATGAAACGCCTGTTGTTGTCATTGAGGTAAATGCTCGATATGAAAGCAATAACAGCAACAATAACATACACTCTCACTTTCACAGGGCACAGGCAGAGCGGCTAATTTTATTGCAAAGGCATATAATGCATTATATCGCAATCGAACAACATATGTACAACCAACAAACAAGAATTCTACTCTGTAATATCCAAGTATAGTTTCTCAAAAGATTTAACTTGTGTTTTAGAGAATGGCTAATAAAAGAAGAATCCGACAACATCATCACAAAAAGTAATAAACAGCGTTTTTGTAACATGATAATGTCGGAAAAAGGCTTCTTGTTAATCAATACTTTTTCATTGTGTCCTGGCGATTCCGAATTCAAATTGAGTGATGCCATACTCGAAGCATTATTCCGAGGTACTCATTTAATACAAATCTACTTTTGAATCATTTTTTATTTAACACAGTAACCCTGCTCAATCATGAAGAGTCTCATGTTCACGTACAAAAGCTTAAATTGGCTATGGCTTGGAAAAAATTCGATTTGGTCGTCTCAGACATATTCAATGAAAACAACAAAAAATTGTGGACAGTGAGCACTAAAAGAGAAGAGAATATTTGTTTTTGACTTTTAATTAATTTCAATAGGATGCTCAACTGGATAGTGCTTTAATTCATGCAATACAACATGACTCTGTGCAGTTTGTCGAACTTCTCATTGAACAAGGTGCATCATTTGATCGTCTTCGACGATTGATCAATCTTGATGACTTATACAAGAAAGTGAGAGAGATTCTGCAGAATTGATGTATAACTTTGCATATTGATAGAAATCTGGCCTACCATTATTGGATCAAGAAACCTTACATACCGGTAACAACAAACAACAAATGTATTACAAACAATATCTGAACACCGAAGCTCCAAAAATAACTAAATCTCTCGAAGTAAAATAATCTCATCAGTCAAGTTCAAGAAAATCATAGTTTTTCTGTTTCAGGAAAAGCAAGCGGCACACCAGAGTACGACAACGAGCATGGTTATAAATATTGTTTCTGACTTTTACTTTCAATTCTAGGCAGTATCGATATGTATGGCAGTATTGAAAATCCCATTAAACTAGAGGAAAATCTGAATGGATTCGTTGTATTCAACGGAGACGCTGCTGTTAGACAAAATGGCTACATAAGACAAGTTTCGATAGTTTTTTCAGACTCTCGCAATACATCGATGACTATGGACATATCAAATAATATAGTCCTCTACGTCCTTTCGCCAGCATCGGATCTTAACTCTTTTCAAGTACTCCATATGCAGAAGATATCCGAGAATGATTTTGAACTTAACCATAGCATAGCAATACTTTATTTAAACAACTCCAATGTCTACCTGGAACAAGGCCAATACTTAGCTATTGGCTTCGACAAGAACTCGCCTTCGCCATGCTACTTGGATGGTTCGAGTTTGTGTTACTCACTTAGCCTCGACGCAGTCAATGAAGTATATTCCACCAATGCTTCGATTAAATTCAAGAGGAGTGATAGGAGGATAGCTATTAGCTTCCAGCTGATTCCTACATCAGGTGCGATTATTACTTATCAACCGTGTTGATTTGATTAAACTCGTAAGACTTTCACAAAATAGTATCATTATATAGATCGGATAAAATCTCTCATAACTGAATAGGGCACTACTATTAAATCAATCGAGATTTGAAGATCCTATTCGAATATAAATATACACGAAAGTCAATAAATTGTTTGTTTAGAATTCATTCGTGATATTTTTTTGTGGTCAATATTTGCTGCCAACTTTAATATGTCCATATGCTTATGTTCACACAGTCCAGTACGTCTTTTCTTATTTTTTGAATCATAAGCAAATTCGTCTTTTATGATTGTACTATAGAACACCATTGTTGCTTCTCTCGTGGCTAGTAAAATCTATAAAAAAGCAGCTGAATTGACCGAATCCACAGAGCAAAAACGAGAATATCTTTCAAAAAAGAAGTATGACGAGGCTTTTTTTAAATTTCTTTCATGATATATTCTGTTTTGTGTATCAGACAATTTGATATATATGCAGCACAAATTATTGATAAATGTTTTTCTACAGATGAACATTTTACTCTTCAACTATTGACAACACAATCAAATATGTATTTCGACTATACACCGATAGAACTAGCCGAAGAATCGAATAGTCGTTCATTTCTAGCCAGTAGATGTGTGCAAGCATATGCAGATCGACTCTGGTATGGTCCTGCTGACCAGCCTATCTATAGAAGAACTACCATTAATGTATTGGTCGGTGATGCATTGTTGAATTTTATTTAATTATTGAGATTTTAAAATATTACAGACGTGTTTCCTGTGTATTTTTCCTTTTCTCGTAACATTCTCTGGAATTTATCGATTTATTCGGTCGCCAACCAAAAACCAAATGTGAGTTTGAAAAAAAGTATATCTTGCTGATACTCACCCATGTAAAATTTCTTTTGTGCGAAAAAGTTGATTATAATCGATTAAATTCTTGATCAATTTCTCAGATTAATGTAATTCAAAGAAATGATTTTAATTGATCATCCATCATTAAGTTTTTCGATTAGAATAAGATTTTTTTGACAAAAGTTTTCACATGGGCAATAGACTTCTAAAATAGGACAACACGCAGCTGGCCAAAACGGATTATCTATGATAGACTCACGGATTTCTTTAATGGAAGAGCCATTGTTCGATACTATTATAATATCGTAAGTAATGACACTCAACTTAAAAACAATCATACATTCGACACCATTGCAGATATTTTATGTACTCGTTCTTGGTCTCTTCAGTTTTGTTATGCTTGTCGATTATTTTCCATACAATAACAATGGGGGTGAACGTAGTACATATTTAATCGGCATTCCAATCACTGAAATCATTCTTCATTTGTGTCTGTGGGGTTTGATCATTGAAGAACTTGTTGAGGTACAAGAAAATCACTTTATTATGACACTGCTTGTCACTTTTGAGTTGATTCGATAAAAATACATATGTAACAGTCTATGTTTAGTTTGGAATTCATTGCCGTAAAAAACTGAATAGTAATAGATCCATACGTACTATTGTGTCTTCGTATTTTCTCGAAGATGCATGGAATATACTCGATGCTCTGGCTATTTTCATCTACCTCATCGGGTTCATTACAAGATTCATTGTCATCGAACAAGCCTTCATCGTCTCAAAGTTAGTTTGTTTGATGTTTATTTCTTATTCTATTGCTTCCTGTGTATTTCAAAGAATTTTTATGTGCATTGATCTCTTTCTTTGGTACGTACGTATCCTACATCTGTTCACCGTCTACGAACGGCTTGGACCTAAATTATTAATGATATTTAACACAGTAAGTATAAGTATTCTGTATTCCTAATTTGACTGGTTCTGATTGCTATCTAGATGAAAGATTTGGTCTTCTTCATTTATTTCATTTTTGTTTTTCTTGCTGCCTATTCAATCAGTTCTTATGCATTAATCACTACTCCATATCAAGTTACCTGGATTCCAAACGAAGATGGTTCACCTTCTCACACGTACAATATTAGTCAGAACGGGATCGGTCTCGGGACATGGAATCTTTTACGGAATATCATCGATTGGGGCATGTGGAAAGTTTATGGACAAATCGATCTTATAGACTACAGACAAGTTTCTGCATCGAGCATTACAGGTAAGATATATCATAGTGAAGTTCATGATATCCGAAATATCTCCACATAGCTGCTACTGATGCCTATGGAAATACTGCATTTGTGTTGACAATTGTCTTTGTCTGCATCGCCAATGTACTTCTACTCAACGTACTTGTGGCTCTCTTTAAGTGAGCATTCAATCTTTTACGTGTCATCATAGATTAGATAGATATTCAAAAGCAAAATTCTAACTAAACGAAACAGAAATCAATGACTATTTCTGAGCTTCCAAGTGCTCTGATTTTGTCATGGAGCAATGCATTCTTGAATAGGTCTCATCAATATCTATGGTATAAGATGGTTGTCAAACTTCTGTAGCGAAAATATCATTCATCAAAAAAGATTTTTAAAAAAATGGAAATTTGATTAACATCTGAGAATGTATTCTAAAAACTTAATACTTTCCGCGCTCGACATTTTAGAGACAATTGGGTAGAGATTTTTGCAAAGTTCTACTTCTTCAAAACACTTATAATATGAAAGAAATATCTGACGAAGCAGTTTAGATAAACAGAAAGCTCTTTGGAGGCCATGTATTTATCTAAGATTACACAAATCATAGCACACAACAGATATATACTCAGTTGACTGATTAGCAAAGTCAAGTAGACTATTAACGTTTAATGTATGGAGAAATCTAATGACTAAAATCACTTACATGGTCACTCAAGTAGACATAAATTTCTGAAAACGCGTGTAAGCGGGTACAAACAATGTAAGTGCAAAATATGTACGTATAAAAGCTTAAAATTTACTCTTTTTAGCGATTTTTACCATCATTTCACCAGACATATGTTTGAACGCCCAAAGTAAACACTTTCTATAGCATTTGAATGCATTTTCTGAAATTCTTGTCTGTCTGGGTAAAAAGCAGTGCGTTTAACAAGGAGAAAGTCAATACGGTGAGTGCTAGAAATTTCGTTTATTTTCAGTAGTCTTAGAAAAAAGGTCAACATGTCATCCTTTACGACAAAATTTAGTCTGAACCATTAAACTGACGTTGCGCTATAACATTGCATTCATTATTCTACTTCTAGTGTTACGCTTGCAAAAACCAACAGTAATGCACAGAAAGATTGGGCTTATCATCGGTTTCTACTCGTTAAAGAGTATGCGATTAAATCTCCAATACCATCGCCATTGAATATATTATACTATGCCATTCAACTAGTCGTTATATTGTTTCGATCTCTCGGCAAGAAAAAAGGTAAGCACATTAGAAATGAATCTCGCCGACTACGGTACAATTAACAAATCATATTGGTTACAGCTACTGGAGAATGTGGGTGTGTACATAGCTATAGTCGTTTTGCTACACCTACACCCACACCTACCCTGAAAACAGTAGAGAGAACATGAATAGGATCCAAAAAATTCAAGATTCTTCTGAGTTAATCCTGATTTGTTTTCTTGTTCAGACGGTGTCTACAGTTTCCTCGATGACAGTAGTGAATTAAACGCTAATGTGACGGATTTGATTGTCTTCAATGTTGGTAATCGTGTTGTTCATGCTGGCTCTATCAATAAAATTTTGATCAATTTTTGTACATGCCCCACTGATCCCCGCGCACAAATCAAAATATACGTTATTAAATCAATATCAAGTGATCTCGAACATTTTTTCGTGCAAGAACAGACGAACTCGTTTATCACCAATCTCAAATTATCTGTCGGAATTCAAGAATTCAAAGTTGAACCGTTCCAAGTACAGGAAAATGACTACGTTGGATTCAAGTTTACCAAAAACTCTGGTGATCCATATACCATCGGATGTGCCAGCTATTATGTTGAACACGATGTTGACAAGAATATAATTGGAGAAGAAATGCATTTTACTCAATGTGCCCGTCATGGCGTCACGGTGACCTTTACTGTGAATGATGGCAGACAAAGGGAAGAGTCATTCGATAAGAATAAACCTATTCGTTTAATTATGGAGATGAATGACATGCATGATACGCAAACGGAAACAACAGCACGTTTCAACGATATTCAATCGAAAACATCAGCCAATGACATTGAACAAACGATCGACGAGAAAAGACAAAAGCCATCCATCGCCGTGTCGTTTAGACAAGATATCACCAGTAAGAGCATGGTTTCAATGATTTCTAAGGATTTTCTTGTCTCATTCCTTTTTTAGATCTGACTAAATTTCAAGAACGTGAGAACATGTTACGCGAAAGTAGCATTGCTCAAGATTATTGGCAACTTCTCTTAGAGAACATCATGCAAGAAGAACGCGACGAGTGCAGCCACGAAAGAAAAGGTCGATACAAGCAAAAGCAACAATCAGACAAATTAGAGAAACAGCAAGAAAAACTCATCGAGCTCCTCGAGAAAAGGATTGATTAGAGCCAAGATAGACCACGAACGTATACTGATAGTACAGCACATGATCATGCGATTGTAATATGAATTAGTATTTAAACTCTTCAAGGCGATCTCTTTCATTCATTCAAATTTTTGTTTCTGGCTATCAAATATTTTTTCCGTGAAGTCATTGCATTCTACTCCACCGTTTTTTCACTAATTTTTATACTACTGTCGGTGATTACGACGACAGATAATTGACTGAAACATGTGTGTATCTTTATATAAAATTTTTCTTATTGAATATATAAGAATTGTCTATCTCTCTAACGAATTTCCACTATTTTACGAGACTAATCGAAGGGTGTTGGTTTGGGTATCAGAGTAAATCTGGGTCGAATCCTTCTATTCACCCATACTCATCTAAATCCACGTCACATCCACCATAACTTCTCAACAGAGATATTCTTTCGAATAATATACAACTACTTAATGATTTAAATAGCTGATATCTTTTTAACAAAATGTTGTATGATAGTTCTTCGTGTAACCAGCTATTGGACGTTTACCTTTATTTAGACTTTTTTCATAGATAGTTGAATGAAATTAATAGCTAATTATAAACAGATAAATAGCTATTCAATGACTGAAACGATTGCACCTTTCCTAAAATGATTTGGTTTATTGATCTATCATATATTATAAACAGTTGAAGCTTAACATTACTAAATATTATCACAGCTATTTTGAATCTTTCATAATTAACGGGTGTCCCATAATAAATGGCCGGTTTTTCTATTTCTATTTTTTATCATCTAGTGCGTTTATTTTTAAAACAATATATACTATGAGATGCAGCGTGAAAAGCTCTACAAATTGCAAAAGATCATTTATTGGTCGCACAAAATTTTCCTTTTTTTTTAAAGCAAAATGTACATATATAAAATAAATTATTCTTTGTAAACTGTAGAGCCTTTCATGCTGCATCTTATGGTATATTTTGTTTTTAAAACAAACGTACCAGATTATTAAAAAACGAAATATAAAAACTGACCATTTATTACGGGACATCCGTGATTCAGTCTTTCTTGTCAGAAACAATTTCAATATTTCATACGATCTCTATTTGGTTCTGTTGCAGGCACACTATGCAGCTTTTTCCAGAAGGGAACCATAAAATGAACGTATGCAATAATGTATTTTGATGGGTGGAAATGTGCCGTGTCTGTCTCGTCTAGTGCCATCGCAGAAGAAAACGCCTCATGCTTTGAGCTAATAGAGATGATAGTAGTGAAATCGAGAGAGTTGTTCACCTTGAACATGAAGAAGGAAGCAGTACATATGTAGCTAAACAGTGTTCGTCGTGTTCTGTTTACTTTAGAAATGCGTGGTTACTTGAATCAACTCGTCACGTTAAAATTCAAAAATAAGGTGTTGTTTTTCACGTACGTTATTGCAAGAAGTTGCATCGTCATAAATAAAATTTCATTTACCAATGACTTCATTACTTTTGTGTATATTGGTATCATCGGTGCATCCTAAACTTCGAACGACAAGAACAAAGCTAGAGGGCTAGGTTTTTTTATTTCAAATGCTATTGGGGAGACAATATAGATTGTNGTTATATTGAGGACTATTCACTTGCTAGTGTTCTTCTTTGTCAATACTTAATTAAATATAAACACAATTCGTTGGTTTGATATTCATCCTAATTGAAATAAAGACATTCTCCTTTTATATACTCATAGAACTCAACAAAGAGAATGATTATGTAGAATCTTAGTCTGATTATGACTATTTCTATTTTTAAAAGCAAGTTTAATAAATCTTTTGCTCTCAGACTAATTCATACAAAATGAAGATATTGATTTTACAAGGTTTTATAAACAATCTTGCTTTTTACATGTTTCTCTAATTTCATCTCTATCAAGAAAAGTTGTTCGATCATTTAAAAGTTTGAACACAAAACATTTTCACAATTCATTCATTCAAGAATTCACATCACATTAAAACTGTGAAGAGAAAGTCAAGTTTGGATAACAATATATAATGTCACGCTTTCTCCTTAGATAAACAATACTTTTCACACATTAATCTAACTCATTTCTTGTCGATCTTTGTGTTTTCGAATAATAGATAAATGTAACATTTACCAGAACACATAATATATGAATCATATTAGAAATAACAAACGAATGACGAACAAAGAAGATAAGATAAATGATAATGAGAAACAATGACCTATGAACAATATGAGCCGTAATCGATTGGCACAAGTATTTATCTAGTAGCCAGATAAATCAATCAATATTCTCAACGGCTGTTGCATTCGATATGTCTATTATCGTCTAATTCAATGTATATCTAATAAAGTAATAGCAAGAAAGAAAAACCTATCTACGTACGTTTATCTTCTATAGCTTGATCTCCTTGATGAGGTGGTTTATAAAATGAAAGACCAATTGAAACAACAGCACATATTAATAATATAACTAATAACATATCATGAAATGCATCCCAACATAATCTTAAAAATAATTTCATTGGTTTTGGTGGTATTTCATTTCTTCCATAAATTGCACGACGTTGTTCAAGATCTTCTTGATTATTTGAATCAAGTCCTTTATTACTATCAACTTTTAATTTTTCTAATATTCCTTTAACACCATTAAATGTAGATGAATTTAACTTTTCAAGTAAATCTTTTCCTTGTAATTCCATTAATGCTTTCAATTGCTCAATTGTTAGATCTAACATTGATGAATCACTATTAACAGGTGTTTTTGCAGATAATTTCTTTCTAGACAGCATCTAAATCAAATCAAAATAGAATTTATAAAAAAACATCAAATTTTTCTTCAATTATAATTTAATTATCTTCTATATAATTATTTTCCTTATTTATGCCGATCATGCTAACAAAAATTTTTTCTTCTTCTTCAAAACAACTCACCTTAGTAATTGTATGCATATCTCTGATTTCAAGAAAACAAAGAAGATGAGTACAAAAGAATTCATATTACATAGAGAAGCATAGGCATAGCTTCATCCGTTTCCTGTTGATGATAATATTTGCATATTAAGCGTGAATTTTGCCGATATTTCTCGACGACAACAACACAAATGAAACAATGGCTTTAAACTTGCTATTATTTCTATAATAATAGAAGTGTAGCACTCATCGCTATGTCACATAGCTCTACTAATAAGGAATGGAAGTTTTTCTATTTTTTGTTTTTGTTCTACTTTTCTTAATATTTAGACGATAGATAATAAAAAGAAGGTAAACAAGAATAAAAAAAAGAAGTAAAAAATAATCTGATACGCATCTTAATGATGCGTACAACGAAACCCTTATATATCTATTATTCAAAACAAGAGCATTCATTACTTGTTGAATCTTAAAATAGTTTTGAAATAAGAATCTTTCGCTTGCCTATCAAGGGTACAGAATATTATTTCCTATCGAACACACTCTAAGTATACAGGAAAGCAAAGAGGATATATTCTGTGATTTGAGATAACCAACTAACTATACACTAGAATATTCTAACTTGGGCATCATTCTTTTTCTTATTTTCTTGCTTCAAATATTCCCTATCTACTGGCACATCAGTTGGTCGGCATTGCATATAACATTGCTACTGATAATATATATATGATAGAATTAGTATTGTATCAGAGCCCGCAACGGGGCGATTTGTTTATTCCCTGCCCCATCTCACCCCATGAAAAGCTTTCTCCCGCCTCGCCTAGAGAAAGAGTTCCCACTCCAAGGCCTCGCCTCAGCTCCCCGCCCCGTTTCCGTCTCTATATTGTATGGTTAGAATGGTTTCTTTGCTGTTGTTGTTTGTTGTTATTCCGGTATCGTTTTTCATCTGAATCTGCCAGTCATCATCATCATCATTATCGTTTATTTGATTTGTTAGCATTGCAGCTATATTTAGACAATGAATTTATTAGATCAGAGATATTTTTAAGATGAACAGAGAAGTTTAACAAATATGTTCATGTTTACTTTTATTTAAATTTCATATTTAAAAAACTGTAAAAAAAAAACAAAATTAGAGCTATGTTATGATTACCTGTCTTTTAGGTTGTCCTATTTCAGGTGATGGAGGCGGTGAGTGTAATAATTGCAGTTCCATTTGTTTTTCTGTTTTGTCCACAAGTGATGGATGAGATGCTGTTGATGAACGATTCTTTTTCGAATTGTTATTATCAATTCGAACTTTTTTGTACTAAACTCCAACCTGTAAAATATTTAAAAAAATATTAATATATAATAAAGTTCGAAATAATAAAAATTAAAAAAAACCAATTTCACTTGCTAATTTGTCTCAATATTAATTCAAATGATCAGAATGTTGAAGCTGTGGAAAACTAATTATGTTTTTATATATGAAGTGTACTTATAAGCCTTTCTTTTTCTTTCCATTTTTGCTAGTGACGTAATGAGTTTCAAACAAAAAATATATTGCTAATCAAAACTTAATTTAAAGAACTGATCTATTCGACTATAACAAGATGTATATTTAATCCCTACAGGGTGTGGGTATGGCAGCGCACTTGAAGTCGAAAAGTAGGTAAAAGTACAAAAGTAACTTCAAGTTGATTAAAGTACATCGAAGTAGCACCAAGTACATATAAAGTACCATAAAGTCGTTCGAAGTATTTTCAAAAGGACCAAGAAGTAATCCCAAGTACTTTGAAAGCTCCATGAAGTAACTTCAAGTACCTGTAAAGTATCATGAAGTGAATTCAAGTATCTCTGAAGTATCGCGAAGTACGTTAAAGTAGCTGAAGTACCCCGCGAAAGATTGAAAGATCATTATAAGAAGCAAAGTTAACGTGACCAAACATGAAAGATTATTTATGACTTTGTTAGGCAACGAAAAGTCCCCAGTAAAAAAGAAATAAACCAAAGAACATAGTATATCTATCAATCTTTATTACTTATCATCTGCTGCATGACAGAAGATAAAAAAATCACGCGTCAACTTTGTTTTATTATCCTACAACAAATATCAGGTAGATTTTTCTTTAAGATATTTGATTTTCCTATCCAATTGATCTTGAGATACAAAATTATCAACATCATACTAATATCTTCAACTATTTTTATTGTATCGAAGTCAGATTTCGTTCAAGTTAATATTTCTACGTCACTACTGTAGCCATTATATAAAAAAGTCTTATAATATTCTGTTATTAAGTCGATCTTGTCCTGTGTCTCCTACATCCTCAAGACAATCATTCCGACCGTCAGAAACAGCTATAAAACGGCGTAAATTGACATTAATTCTCAACATTTTTTACCATAATTCGTCAGTTCGTTTTACGAGCCATTTTTTCGATAGAAAATGATCATTGTTTTTCACAATATCTTGAAATTTCTATACAAGTTTAGGAAAAATGCTGCTGTTTTTCGACATTTTATACCAACTTTATTCCATTGACAATTGCTTACGCCCCACTTTTCATTGACTTACGTCATTATTTGATTCAAAATCTTTAGTCTTCTCATTTCTTACTCATCAGAAAAGTAGAAAATCTTAAAACTCTTACTTAAAGTATCAAATGCTAATTCATTCAATACTTCTGAATGTTTAACGATATTCATTGCTTGGCCGTAAGCAATGGATAATATCTGGTCGATATCTAATTTATCAAATTGCCTTTAATCTATCTGACAATAGAACTAGTGAATCACGAGCTAATGGGTGTGATATGTGGGATAAGATTGGTAATCCTTCCCCATATAAACATCAAACGCAAACATCGTGCGTTCAGACGCGCTTCTCTTATGAAGCACATCTTGATGCATTTCGTTTGGAATCGTGTCTCCTCCAAAAAATCTTTTTTGTGTTGGTACCCGATTTTAGTTGGAACCACGTATAGGGGTGTTCGAGAGCTCCGACTAAGCTACAAACGAAACTCGATTCAGGATTCTGTTGATACGAAAACTATTTACACAATTTGTTTTGTATTCGCCGGAAAATATGCATAAACGTTTCCTATAAAGTCAAACTAGTTTGAAAAACATCAAGTCGTTAATAATTTTGAAGCTTTTCATTACGAAAGAGAGAATGAACGCATATCTTAATAAACTATAGAATAGGCAGAGCATTTATGAAAGATCGGTACTCTAAAATTGGAAACGATGAAATTTTAGAAAAAATATGAACGAATCGATTTCGAAACGAATAGTTTGAATAATTAAAAGCTTTTGAAACTGTTATTCAATTTATTTAATGCAAATTTCTTGATCAGGAAATGTATCTATGTGTAAAGGAATGATTAAAATAATTACTATATCTCCATAGCTTTTTTCGACGCATGTATTTACAAATAATTTTCTAACAAGCAATGTATGTATAGTTTTTGTTTATTTCCATGACTAGTGTGATCTAATGTGGCTCATCGGTATGCATAGTTGCTTTGTATCGCTAGTTTTTTGTGTACTGAAAAAGTGAGTACACTCTAGAATCGGTCGGTGTATCCGTCCGTTTACACGATAACTTTTGAAAGGAGAGTCAGATCGCGATGAAATTTTCTACACAGTTCAGTCTTAACAATGTCTCGGTCGAGTTCGAAGATGAGCATGATTGGCCGAGCCATTCCTGAGTTATTGCAAAAATACTCATTTTTTCCTATGACTTCCTATGCGAAAATCGACCCATCCCCGCTTTCGTAAAAACTTTTCCTATCATACTCAAACAAAACCCCAACTATTATATACCATTCGATAG
>CAJNSZ010000183.1:0-121049 GCA_905329745.1 Rotaria sp. Silwood2
GAGAAAATACAGCTAGGAATTAAATTCTACATACGCACCTGATAGTAATCTTGTCTGTTATACATATCATAATCATGAAATGTGGGTAGGTTGTCAGCATATTGTAGTTCAAAAACTTCCCAATCATCGATATTTGTGCTCATTTTGTTGCTCGTATACCAATGTTCGTTTGATGATTGATTGGACGACATAATTATTACTTTTATGCCTGCTGGAGTATGCACGCCTCTTTTATTTTATAATTGCTAACTTTTCATTTGCTATGCTTCAATAACTGCTACGCTACGTAAACATGTGCACTCCTTATGCAAAATGTAAAGTACCATAATGAATAGCAAGAAAACGTTTATTAGGCGAAGTTATTTTTTGCGCGTTCACCGTAGCGTGGAAAATATTGACAATTTGATAATTGTAACTATACCAAGTGAAGATATTATATTACCTGATACTCAATATTCACGATGTTAATTTAAACATAAATGTTTCAAGGGTACCCCTATGCTTTGTTCCTTACTTTTCATTCCTTACAATTGACCTCAAGAACATTTTGTTTCCCTGGGTGTGGGTGTGGGTGTAATAGGTGTGTATGGGTGTGAATGTGGGTGTGAGTCAGGGCTCAAAATGGGCCGTTCGGCTCGGTCCTATGGAAGTTTTTGGCTGGGCCGCGCGGCCTGACAAAATTCTTTTTTTTTCTTTTATGAAATTTTATAAATGTCATATCAAATTGAGTAATAATCAAAAATTTTTATCATAGCCACTTCTACGGAGCTATTATTAAACAACCCAGTAAGCCAATGGCTTTTTAATATGCACAATCTGTGAATCTATTTTCTTATGATTATTGCACTCGTTGATTTATCTTTATGCTATCATTTGAATGATCTGATCTCATTAAATTCATCAATTAATGTATGATGTGTTCCATAAAGATTTCTATCGAAATACGGTGTAGATCTTTAAGACCAATCCTGAATAAGATGTTTGTTAAAAAAAATTTGTCTTAGGGCCTGGGCCGGCCCGGGACATAGAAAAGTGGCCCATTTCGAGCCCTGGCGTGGGTCAGGAGCGTAGTCAATGGGGGGGGGGAGGGCACATGGTGCTCGGACATCTCCCCTTCCCCCTCCTTTGACCAAGAAACATCTGGTAGGGGTAAGAGTAAAAACAATTTCTGAAAAACGAAAATTTATTTTGCTGCTGGTATGCACCTCCTTAGAAAATTCTTGGCTACGCCACTGGTGAAGGTGTGGGTGTGATAGATGTGTATGGATGTGGATGAAGTGTGGGTGTGCTTCTCCTTTCCAATGACACCCACACCGCACCCTTTAGGTAAGTTTCACGATTTAGGGCTGTTTCCTCAGGCCTCGAATAAGAGATCAATTTATTTCAAATTTTAAGAATAAATTCTCTTTTTCAAAACCTGGCTTAAGGTTCTTTGGGTCAGATCAGCCGAAAAATATTTTCGTACAGTGCTCAGAAAACGACAAAATTTGTGTACCTGGACAAGCCCGTTCATCTCACGTATAATTAGACCATAGAACAAGTTGATCACATTATTTCACATAACATTCCCTGACAATTCATTACTAATATTTAGCTTGTATGTGTTATTGTTGTTATCCTTCAGATTCATTGAATAGTTGTACTCTGGAAGATATACAAAAGTGAATGAAGGAAGTCAGTATAGCAATGTGTTAACCCTTTTGCGGCGAGCGTCTCATATATGGAATGGTGGTACGAAAAGCCTCGCCATAGAAGGATTTATATTCTTGCTTGCCTGCGTGAGACAAGATTATTGACTAAGGCTGACAGCCTGTATAGGTCGCCGAATATCTTTTATTGGAAACTAACAGTCAATACTCGACAGTTCTATTTCAAAGAACTCAACTGAGACTTCCGATCACTACATAGAGTTGTGAACAGGACCTACTTTTCGATCATGCTGACGTTTGGCCTGGTTTTCGCCGTGTTGCTGAGAAAAACTGTCGATGCTTACAATTAGTCGTACAATTATACTCGACAAATCCCAGTCATTATTAAAAATGGACGTGACCAACATCAAAGATCGATATAAAAAAATACACATGGATATCCATCAAGAAAAATTATCGAATTTCAAACTATTGGATCTACCGACAATTAATGCAATGATCTGGCTTAATCAAAGTTCGCTTAATTTTCTTTGTTCAACGAGTAGCAGCGTCATTATTGTTCTTCAATTTATTACAATTCTAGTGCTTTTTTGGAACAAGATTTTGATATCGAAAGACGAAGAGATGAGACATGAATAGTTATTCTTCTTTTTAATCGACATATATGATGACCACAGAAAAGTTGATTTGAATTTCGCCATAATCGTTAAAACTTCTTGCGTCGACTGAAAGAAACGAACACAATTCTCGTCTCCTATCGAGATCTGAAAGGTTTATTAAGGTCAATGTCGTGTAGAAAACCAGTAAATGACTATTTAGATTTGGCCTACACTTCAGAGAATATGGAGCATTGCGTGTGACTTAAGAATAGAGAACAACAAAATTGCACCACCAGTTGAAAGTGTTGCGCAAGTACTAAACAGAAAGATATAAATAGGAGACATGTGTTGAAGAGATTATTATATATTTTGAGAAAATGGCTTCAAGCTTGGTCCACTGTGAATTGATAGCTTCTGAACTGAACACCCTGACAACGATACAACTGGATGAAGAGCATCAGGTTTTATTTGCTCTTACAAACTATTTTTTGACTCGAATCGACTTGACAAAAACTAGCGACAACTCACAAATTATCTGTCAACACAATCGAAAAGCACAGGGAGAAGATAACGAAAACGATGACTATTATTCCCAAGGTGAATCTGACGATGAAATGCCTCGCGAATCCGATCCATTCGAAGATAGCGAGCCGTCGACGGATGATGATGAAGAAACTATTGCAGATCGACGAAATTGGCGCCGATATGCTTGGAGAACTTATAAGTTGGACAATCCATGTTCAATTTTATTTTTGCCTGAAGAAAATCGATTGGTTGTACTCAATGAAGGTGTGATTACATTCATGACGATCGATATGGAAAACGGGCGTCCATTTGCTAAAGGTCCATCGATGAACATTTTTTGCTTCGATTACGAGATATTCACTCAAAATAGCATTCAACCTTGGTCGATTGCACCAACTGCAACTGTTGGACTCTTTGTATTCAGTCTACTGGATAGCACTCAGCTTTATTCGCTCGATATATCAAAGGAAAGTCCAGTAATCAAACAAATGATCAGGACATCTGTGGCCTACTGTCCAAATCTACTCTTTCATTCACAATCGAATACACTTTTCGTCTATGATTCGACACAATTATTTGCTGTATCATTGACTGATGGAACAGTTGCAACAGTCGATTTTCCAAAGCTCGACAAGGAGCATACAATCAGTGCAATAACTACTGACAAAATGGGATATGTTTACATCTTGACGGAATTGACTATCTTCAAATGTACTTGGACATCACAACTTCATCCAGTTGAACGTCTAGAAAAAATCGACGTACCACCCACTTGTGCGTATATGGTTGTTACAAAAGCTGGTACTGATTTCTACTTATCGGACACGAATGCTGGTTCTATTTATCGCTGCAGGAAAGTATCGGCATGAATCAAATTACAACAAGTGATTTTAGGAGAAAAAGCTTCATCGATTACGACAAATTCATCTTTCCTATAAACAGTTATTTTTTCTGCTGAGAAGACAATAAATTTGTTTTGTCGAATTTTGCGAAACCTTATGATTTCGGCTCCAGAATCCCATCATGTAGTACGGATCGAGAATCAGAAGTGAGCTTACAGCTCAGCTGTCACGTAAAAGACGAAAAGTGGTTGAAAACCGAATTTCTCAAGATCTCTGGTGTTATTATGGTCAGGATATCGGCAATTCATAAGTGCTCTCTAATACAGTAAAGATTATTCGTTGGTTTTTAAAAATTTGTGTATGAAATATGTATTGAAGAACGTTACTGTTACACTTCACGTTGAAATATGCGTATATGGTGAAATCTTCATTCAGTTTTAGTTGAATCTAGGGGCATTCTAGGACGAAAACCGACTCTGTTGAACACCCGTTTAGAGCTGCTAGTATAATAAGACCTATCGATCCGTTCTTTGACTGCTCATGTGAATGTTTTCGTGCTTGTGTAAACCACAGATTGTAAGCTGATTTTTTCTTTTTACACTGGTATATGCACGCTAACCTTAATGTTGACATTTAATATCCATTTATTTTTTAATCGCTCAAATGACGAAGATTTGAATCGATTCCTTAAATATAATGTGAATAGAATAAATGGTATAGTATTAGAGAAGATATTCCTGAAAATTAGAAATAATCGAAATCATTTTTTAACATAAAGTTACCATCTTTCCTTACATCGGCTATTCTTCCGACATCTATCAATTATATTCCTATTTAACGTTCCACTATCTTGAGCATAAAATATCAAACGGATGTTTATGCATAACAGAGAGTTTTATTATCTTGAAGTTTATTGGACTCGAGAAAACTCGATCAGCTTCCAGTATTACTAAGGAATGCGAGTCGTTTTCTTTTATTCAAAAGTGAGTGTTTATCTCGACCAAACTCTCCTCTAATGATTCACTTCAGATTAAATTTCGTTCAAAAAATCTTTTCTTTGCATCTCATGAATTATGCACAAAGATCATAGAATACTTCAGCGAAGAACGTCTTATTTGATGATTGTTTTTCGCAAAAAGTTAATGTATTCAACAACATCGAATTGAGCGACTCACTTTCATTGGTGCAGATTCTTTTCAAAGTAAAACAAAAGGATAATGGGGTGTGCTTCATCAATTGCTGTTGTTCGGCTTTTTTTTTCAACAGTAAAATTACAGCCCAGAGTCAATATTTAGTTGAAGTGATTCTGATAACCATCAATACTATGTTTTAAGATTTTAGAGAATGAATTTTTGAGATACTGCTATGCAGAGTAACAGAATGCATCACTACGAATATCTCTCATATATTGTGATGCATTATTCTTCTAAACACTAGAATAGCAGGTGTTTTGTTTTTCTGGAATGTATATGGATTGATATACTAGTGGATTTCAATAAAAATGTGTGACACTCAGCTAGATTGAAAACGAAATCTCAAGCAATAAGTTGTGTTTCTTTTTCGTATTATAGTTGGGCCGACAAGCAATTAGACATTCTCGTGTTCAGAGAACTGTTTGACTGCATCATGCTTGTTCTTGAATATCTGATTGCTAACGGTGATGATGAAACATCTGCTTCTGCCACTGCCTATCAAAAATCAATCGCATTCGATATCAAATTCCTCGCCCCACTTTTTGTTGTTTTGCGTGTATTCTTGTTAATCAAACTGTATGCTGAACTTCTTCCTGTTTGTGGGTGAAAAAAAGACTCATATCCATCAGCACACCCCCGCCTAAATTTCAAAGTCTTGGGTTTGTTGCACCTCTATCTCTGTTATTCTTGATGTTAGCATTGGAAAAAAGAAGCAAAGAAATCGCTTTTGCGTCATTTTTGTCTTTAATTTCAACGTGAAAGATGGAGAAAAAAGTCACATCGATTAGTGTCTTCTATGTTTTTTATTTTGTGATCAGACCTTTTAAATTAATGTTAAGTGAATATCAATGTTTCCGTATATACAGCGATAGCGTTGGCTTTAGAACAAAATAAAAATAACTGTTGTTCTCAAATTAATTTACATGAAAATAAAAAATATGTAAATGAGAAGTTTTTCGATTAGAAGCGATCGATATCTTCATTCCTTCAGACAGACTGAGCTGAGTAATCTAGACAAAGTGTGATTCAAAGGTTCTAACAGCGTATATTTTTACATTTACGACTTTCAATTATCTATAAAAAGAAGTGCTTTTTATCGGTCATTATGCAGTACGCACAGTGAGAACAATCGAAAGCTGTTAATTCAGTTTACAATGAGAAGCTGACAACGACGGGTAAAAGTAACTTTATTCGTTGTCTAACATGCAAAATGGAAAAAAGCAGGTTTTATACTTTCAGTATACAAGCATTTTTCAATGAAAAAAACTGAACAATAACGATGGAAACATTTCTTTGTTTCATGTTTCTGATAAACATCAGTTAGTTCGTGAATCAATACACTGCTCAAATCCGTGCAACAGCTAATAAAGTGTTACTGTACTTTATGCTTAAATAAAGAAGAGAGGATGTATTCGCTGGAGTGAAATAGTTAACAGGCATGTCTAAATAGTAAAGAATGAGCGACCTAATATTTACTCAGGAATAGTGTTGTTTCCACTATCTGACTAATGGTAAGATCTCAGCTATACATATCTTGAAAAAATGATCAAGGTACAACTGCTGGAATTACCTGAAATATTGATGTTTTTAATTCGAGAAAAATCCATCACTTTTGTGCTTCAGATTGCCTAAAAGTATGAAGTACAATATTTTTCTTTTGCTGTGAATGTGGTGAGATATAATTGTTTGCGTTTACTATTGATTATGACGAAAAGTATTTATCGATCTCTGAGTTTTGATACAAAAAAAATGCCTATGAAATCTTGAAGAATTCTGTAGCAATCGTGGAATATCATTACACCCTAACACTGTAACAATAGAACTGGAAACAACAACTTGATAAAGACTCTAAATGATCATCAGAAACTGAATCCGAGTGAATTTCAAAACATTAAAGATGAACTGAGGACGCATCTTTGAAACTCTGCTCGATTAGATCTCTGCTACTCATATAAAGTTTCTAAGAACTGAATATTCTAAACGATATTTGATACTGCAGAATTGTACAGATTTCTGATAATTCTTCGAATAGTTCGTCCCAGCATTGGATATTAAACTGGAAAAAGCTTATATTTGAAACTGGTTGTTAGTGTAAGCCTCTAAAAACATCGTATCCATTCTATTCAGTCTGGGAAAGATATGAGTCCTAGAATACTATAACTCAATGGAATCTGCACGAAATTGGAATCTTTGGAAATTCTTGAAAATTCTAGGGAGCTTTACGGAGTGTCAGAAAGTTTTTAGGGATTCTTGTAATGTCTAGAGAATTCTAAAAATCCTAGAGATTCCTGGAATTCAGGATTCCAGTAGCCCACTCTTTTCCCTTGGTTTAGGAAATCATCAGTTTTAGTAATTGGACAACTCACTTAACCAGTACCAGTTGACCAGGTTAAAACCGCGGTTGATGCATACGTACGGTGATACCGTTATGCTAGCTTGGTACTGTATACCTCATACTAACCCTATAATATCAGTGATCCTTAAAGAGCTGAATGATTTCAAATAAGTTTGAATATGAAGTTTGGGAAACTGGATAAAGTGTTTCTGACTAATTTCTATTCTAAATTGCCGTTATCGTATCAACCTTTAAAGAACTTTCAGAAACTAATTATGTAAATGAAATTGTTTGTGAAATCTCGTATATGCCAGAAAAAGTTAATTTCTTCCCGTCAGTTATGGCTTTCTAATTGAAAATTTTGTCAATAGGCGACAATCAGTCTTTATTAATTTGTATATAATTCTGACTAAAAATACATGACAAACAATAAAAGGTGATTTTTCGCTTGTTTTTCTTGATAAAATAATTTCGGAATAATCATCGCTCATTGAACAACTTCAGGCATTTATTGATAATTGCATTCATTGCAGGACTATGAATCTGTGTATTGATTGTACCACAGCGATAAGAGATACATTTTTGGTAGTAACTACAAGCGCAGTAAATGGTCAAATTTTGCTGACTGCATATAATGATGAAAATAACCTGAAGACAATTTATGTATTAGATAAAAAGCCTTCTTCATCAGTTACTAGTTCAATTTTTTTTTCTTTTATCGATTTTACCAGTTTGGTTCAATAAATCAAATTCGATATTCAACGTATCAAACAACAAATGACTACATTTCATCTTTTTAACTTGAAACAAAAAATGATGTGTGATTTGACATTTGAAGCTGCTTCATTCATGTGGCCACAAATATTAATTGATGTACTAAAACAAATGCTGATTAAATCGCGAAATATAAATGGTTTGATTATTAAATGTCGAGAGCATTATTCTGAAGAGTCTATACAGTTGAAAATTATAACTCACAGATGACTATCAAATTGTATACAAGAGACTGTTTTCTCTACTGTCTTTTCAATGAAGCTCTTTGAATTGAAGACATATGCACTGTATTTGTTTCGAGAGATTATCGTTGATCTATGTTGAGAGATAGGGCGAGAACAACGTCTTAATCCACCATCAAATTTGGTAAACTGATGACAATATGAAAAATAATATAATAGAAGAAAAATTAAGCGGCAGACTCATGAACAATTTTAATTTATTCAAATTTTATTCACATTTTATTGGCGATCTTCTGAACAATCAGCAATCATCCTCAATATCATTTCACCCAATTAATCAGAAAATAATCGCTTAGATTTTGGACTATGAAGCAGTCGTCTCCCTCTCTTATGTTTTATGAAACGGCAACAATGATAGTCCTTAAACGATAAATTATTCAATCTGAAAGCGACGAGTTTTCGCTTCCGAATGATTTTCCTGATCTTGGAAAGACTGAGTGTTTTTTTTAAATAAACGATGTGATATTTACCAGCGTATTCCTTGTATTAGAGAAGAATACATCCATAACTCATTTCATGCTCGAATGTCTTTGCATAACAACGTGACCAATTTTAGACAGAGGATTCGCCACCTTCTGTCTATGAATTCTTTCTTTTCAACGTTATTGGATGAGCATGTGGCGATGATCTTCGCTTCGAATAACTCGAACAGTGAAATTCGTGAAAGTGTTATGTTTCGGATTAATGTTAAAACAAACCTTCGACATACTGTTTTCGCACGTATTGACAATGATAGACTCAGCTATGTCTCAACTGAGCATGAAGTACTATTTAGTTTATCGACAGTATTTAAAATTATCAATGCTTATGAAGATCACAACAATAATCAATGGATAGTTGATCTTGAGGCAATAGATGATAGTTATGAAATATGAGAGGAATATAAATGTATAGCAAAAGTGAATATCGAAACAGCGAATATAGAAGTAGTCTTGGGACGCCTTCTTATAGAAAAGGATCAATATTCGAAAACTACTAAGTATTTCGATTTGCTCGTCGCCTAAATAGTTGTTTATGACGTTGAATGTAAAGCAAATACTATAGAGCCTTATACAGTCGAAGTCATTATCTAACAGGAAACTATGATGAAGCCAAAAAGATCTTAGAAAGTAGTCTATTATTATTGAGCAATATCGGTGTTTCTTCGACGAATATTTACTATATTTGATGTCGATTTCATTTGGGTAATGTTCACATATTTAAACAAAATCTGAAGTTAGCGAAAATTATATTTCCAGAGACATTTAATGGGCAACAAATTATACTTTCTCCGACTCACATACATCTTGCTGATACAATACAAGGCATGAGATAGATACGCGGAAATGAAACAGGATGTGATCACGCTTTACCGTACATACAGGAAGCATTATATATCTACGAATAATTACTATCATCAAATCATCCGAAATGCATTAAAACTTTATTTTGTTTTGCTGGTACTTATGAAACCCTCTACAAATGGGATCTAGCACTTGATTATTCCAATAAAATGCTTCGTGTTCAAGAACACTATTATCCCAGTGGTCATCCACAAATCGCCCAAACGTTGAGAAGCATTGATAGCATCTACAATTTCAAGAGCAACTGGGATTTGGCATTGAAGTTTTATCATAGAGCACGTGGTAAATAGATACTAAACTTTCTTCAAGCACAGGTCAGTTATGCATTTTGTTTGAACATGATTGGCTCTGTTCATCGGTGTAAAAGAGAGTTTATCCTAGCACTCGAATATCAAATATGTGCCCTTGAAATGTTCAAAAAACTTTCTATTCTCAATGCTGATCATACTTATCATGGGTTTAGCTCAAATCTAGCTTAATATGGGGAAAAATGAAAAAGCAATCGAATTATTCCTCTTAACTTGTGAAAATCTTCGAAAAAAACCAAACGATTCCTCCAATATGTTATTGAACCATGTTCAAAGCTGTTTAGCTACAGCTTATATTCATAATGGCCAACTGGAATTAGCTTAACAAATATTCGATCAAGTATTGTTATTCCAGAAGCAAGCTCATCTAACTGGACACTTTGATATCGGTTTAACCCATTGTCATAGGGGTTCGAACTTATGGCGGATGAATACATACGATCGCGCATTGTAATATTATGAAAAGGGTTTGAATATGCTACTTCAATATGTGAGATTTTGACCATTTCGAAGTGACTATTATAACAGATAATATTCTTAGTCTCAATAAGATTATGAATCGAGGAGAGAAGTAATTCCTCTCAGCTTTGGGTATCACTTCAAAGTTAGGTTAAGTAAATGTGATAGGTTCTTTTGAAGTGTATTACATTAAAAATTATTCTAAGGTAAGCAAAACGTGAACGTCCACGGCTTATTTTAGTAGAATAATGAAGAACTGATAAGGGTAAATGAGTCTCACATTTCACTTCACTTGATACTGCACTGAAAAACGTTTTTTCTAGAGTTCCGACGTTTTTCAAAATTAGTTTTTCATTACGTTTAGATATTCTTGTCATAAAACCTGTTAACAGACAAAAAAATCAGCACATTTGACCAGATATTCTCTATTTGTATGAAGAATGTTAAGCCAAATTCATGGATTATGATATCAAATTGACTCAGTTTTTATCAGAACAGCTTTCAGGTTTCTTCGCACAGAATTTTTCAAATAGAATTATAGTTCCAGAAGACATAAGTATCACGTCATTTCTTTTCCGGACCAGTTACAAGAAATCAGCTCCATGAAAATAAACACAAAAAATAAAAGTAGGACAGGTTCCATTGGGTATCGCAAATAGAAAAAATAAAAAGAAGTTTTGTGTTGTTCAACGTCAAATCACTTTGACGACATCAACGTTTTCGCGTATTCCCAGTAAAACTTTATCACTTAAGTAAAAATTGATATCTTTTTTTACAAAGTTCAAAAACGAACAGTAATCTATATTTTCATTGAGTGTCTAGTGCACATGTTCAACATGATGAACAAACAAAAACATCAAAATTATCTAACATTACGCGAATACATGTTGAGTGTACTATTCACTGACATATTGTCTGATGTAAGTGGAGCTAATACTGTTTATGCCTTTTCATCTCTTTAACGATCGTTGTCAATGTTTAGTTTCTAAATATGAGGTTATTGATAAAGGGCGTTTGTGTAAAAATGATATTTTTAGGTCCCAATCTCCCTACTCGAANAATAGATTTATGTATTTCGAATAACTTTTTTTTCAGATGATAGCTCTAATCTTCCTCTACAAAATGGCATAATTTGATCAATAACTTCATATAAGTTTGTCATATATATCATCGATTTACTGACAGGGGTCGAAACTTTTGGACCACCCTTTATTATTGTTTTGTTACTCTTCACTATTATTATCTAATCATCTGATTGAATTTTAAATTCAATTAATCGAATATCTGATTTCATAGTACGATATTTCGTTTCTAAAATCTTAGATATAAACATCAACTATATCGCTTTCATACAAATTTTCTATGGTAATCTGTGCATTATCCAAGACAATTGTCATTCCAACAGTATAATAAATCATTTTTTGAACGAAACTTCTTTGGAAACACGTGAACTCGTTCAATAGTGTTCACTTAATTATCTTCAACTTTGTTGATTTTGACATATGCAATAGAGACAAACGTTTCATCACTGTTGGTATAAATCGATCTAAAACATATGTAATTCATAATTTTTCAACTTCAATCGAGAACGTGAAATGATCGCTTCTCTATTCTCAGAGAGTGACAGAAAAATACCATCTGATGGTAAAATACAGAAGATTCATTTGCGAATCAATCACCAATGTTGACAAATTTGATTTCTAGAAAAAAAAATTGTTCTTAATCAATCTCCACAAGGTTCAGTTTCACTGGTTTGTTCATTATTATCGAAAAATTCAGTAATAAACAACGTCATATAGACGATGTATTGCACATAGCGTATATTGAAGGCATTAAGCGCTATGATTGAGGTTCAAATCAAAATAATCATCAACATGAAAGTGATTGATGAAGAGTTATGATCGTTCAATTAGATTGAAATCATTAATCACGATGCCGAATACTAGTGAGAATAATGGTTTGACAAACGAGAATACACGAAAATTTTTATACAAAAATCGTGTGCACATTCATTATCCAGTCGTTTTGTCATGTAAAATGTACGGTTATTCTACACTCTCTTCTATCTTCAATCAAATTCATATAACTCAAATAAAATAAATTAAGTACGTACTAGTCAATTTCTAAACACACGTTGCATTATGAAGCAGTCATTTGCCAGTAAATAGTATGTCATGATATTGTAGTTCTGGCTCTTCTTTCATCGTCTTCTCAATAAATGAGTCATACTTTGAATCAACTGTCTCGTCTTCTGATCGAAGAATCCTCGTTTCACGGAGAAAAGCATCATGAGATCATAAAAATGTAACAAACATATAATTCAACTCTGATTTTCAAAATTTGCTTTTATTTCAAAGGAAGTTATTCATCGCTTGAGATATTCTAGTAAAACGTTACATAGAACTGTTACAAAATATCGATTAAATGCCACTAAACATATGAAATGGAGCATTTCAATCTAGATGATTATTGCTCATTATCAGTCTCATCTTTAGAACTCTTCGAAGTTAGATAAGAACAAGCCAACATTTTCCATTCCTAAATTTTCAATCTCAGACAGGTAGAAATATATCGTTGACAACAAAATGAAACATATGAGTAAAATGATATTTCATTTAAACAAGAATAATATTGAATATCTTCAGCAACGCCGACGTATCGCAATGAAAGGATAACATAGATATAGATGAAAGTGGCTTCATTTATAATCAATTATAAAACAATTGAATATCATCGATGGAATTCGTATTATGATTTCAGTTCCAACTGGCTATGTAATAAGTTAACTATAGTATATCACATTCTTATTCAACGTATTACAAGAACGAATTCAATCTGTATAGAATTTTTAAAACACTATTGGAATAGTAAAAAGCTATGAAGATTTGAAAACTTGATGGTTTCATCTTCTTTCAAAGTCAATTTTTGTTAATACGTAGGATTTGCATAACCAATCAATAAGACACGTTTTATGTAATGTATATGAAACTTGTTGAAAGTTCAACTATTTCGACATATTTAACAAAATAACCATTCGTTTATCTACTTCAAACAAAGAGAAAAAAAACAGTTTGATGTTATCAATCCTAATTCGATCAACAAAGTACTGTCTACAGAAATAACTTATGTGGATGCTATCCCCTCATGATTAGCATCTACATTCGTGTATAGTTCAGCTTCGATACAAATATTTGAACTGTCAATATATAGATTTTACATTCTGAAAACGATCCTTTCAAGATATATTCAACTATTAAAAGCATACAAAATACACTTTTCAATTCGAAAGTCCATATGAAATCATTCATTTAAATATACGAAAAGATATTCTTTTTGAAGTTTTTACCAATGTGACGAAATATAGATTGTATTCACTGAAGTCAATGTGGCGTGAAAAACAATTAATAATCGGTAGTTATCTTCAAAAATTTTACGAATTATTCTTTGCATAATGAAATAATAGGATGTGGGTATTATGGTATGCGGTTGGTTGTATGTGGAAGTTGATACAAATAATTTTTTATACCCGAATTCATAGCCACTTCCACATCCACACCGTCTATATAGTACGACGACTGATTACATAATTCTTATTTGGTTAGTATGATTTCCATATTGCTAGTAGAAATTTTAACTTAAAAAGACACAAAAATACGAAAAAACATATTGAAAAATATCAATGTACTTTAAAGTATCCTGAAGAGCGTTTCCTACCACATGAATACCAAAACGTAAGTAAAACTTATTTTCTTAGAAAAAACGAATACCAGTGAAAGAAATTGGAGTTCCATTATATGATACATGAAGATATTCACTAGAGCGAATATTTCATGGGACCCACTTCCGTCCTTACAAATGTCATTTCTATTTCTCACGACTGTACTGTGTGTGGTTGAGTAGTAGGTGGATGATTCCTTTGCATTATTGGCAAAATTCGATTTCTTCTCCAATTATTCAGTAGTAACTGCTTGATCGTATCAAACACTTGCTTACGAAATGCTTTCGAAGCTGCATAATAACAGTAGAATGAGCTCTGAAAATAGAATTAGAACAAACTCTATGTTGAAAGAACTTATGTTACTTACCGCATATGTACCATAACCATAAAGGAGAAAAAAGAGTTGAGCCACTTGTTCTTGAGATGTACGATAAGCATTCTTGACAATAGTTGCTGAACTAATGAAATATGCTGTTGCAATACCATACGGCGTCATGAACAACAACACAATTAAAATTTGAAATAAAGCCATTCGCGCCATCTGTTTTGTGAGAGCAGAGAGTGAACGTCGTTCTTGTGTGTTTAACGAACGTAGACGTCGATAGGTAAGAATGGCAAATGTACTAGTCACTGAAACGGGAAACGTTAGATAAAGTACAAAATTTAAGAAGTAGGTACGATATTGAGTATACACAGCATTTGTTGTTACACACGTAGACTTGCCATTAACATTTACAAGATCTTGTATAACGAAATAGGGCAATTGATGGATACCCCACAAGAGTACACATCCGATTAGGAAAAACCGAGCTGTTCGAATGTTACTTCTCTGTCGCCAGATAGCAGATCGCGAGGTACAGAAAAATGAATCGATAGATTGTAGACAAAGACAGCTGAGTGAACTAAGAACATTAACATCAACGATAGAAGCACGCAATTTGCACCAAATTCTGTTTGATAGGGTGAAATCTATTTGAAAACCTTGACTAAGAATACGAGTGCCAACACCGACAATAAGAAGATTCAGATTGAAGAAAGATTGAGCAAGCATGAAAAGTGAACAGGCATTGTGTTGGTAATTACCCAATGTGACGAATACGACGATGTTGAGGAGATTTCCGAAAACACCACCGATGAATAAAGTGAAACCGAATCCAATATTCATGTATCGAGCAATGAGATAAAATTGAATGATGATCGATGTAGAAGTATCGTTCGATGACATTATGTTCTTTTCTACGTTTGTGCTGTCTTCTATCTTTGTAATAGAATGTTACTGACGGCTCGATTTTATATTAATTACATTGTGCAACAAGTAGAGGAAGAAAAATGTGCACTGCAAAGATAGTTTTCTTTACTTTTACGGTACTGCTAATCATTGTAAGGGAAGATGAGATAATTCTATATTCATCGATGCTACGTTAAGACACTGCATCATTATGTATATTATTTCCATCTAAAGAAAGGTGTAGATTTCATGTGAGGATTTGTGTAAGCAAGATAATTAGCTCTCTTTTGAGAAAATATGAAGAGCATACCAAAAGTAGTAACGCCATTATCTTATTTTCGTATAGGAAGTCTGAAGAAATTTTCTTTTGTTTATGTAATGATAGAGAAAACAATGTTCCATTTTTTTCTATGCTATTTGATCATATTTCAACTAATATCCTAATAATAAAATTTCGATAAGACCTGTTTTTGTGTAAAACTTGAGCCTGTTTAAAAAGATAATGATCGTGGGCATTTTTGCAACAACTCAAGAACGAAAGCAGCTAGAGAAATGTGATCTTCAGCATTCGAAAGAAGAGATGAAGATGCATCAAATCGTATATTACAGATAGTTTTGGCATAAATTATTTAAGTTTTTCAATAGACTTCTTTGAAAGCAAATTTACCCCGTGAAATGTTTACACTGAATTCTTAGTTGTTACATGTGTATTCAAACCGCTAATCGAAGGTCTAATAATCTGCACAAGATTCAGATGTTTAGAATTGAGCATTCGGGAGTTATAGGTATACTAGTCGAAGCTATAACCGATTTTTCTGGTAGTTTCTGTAAAAAAACAAGTTTTCTTTACTATGTTCTTTGTGATTAGAAACCATTTTTCCACATTTAAAAAATTGATTAAATAAACTTCAGAGAACATGCTAGATATAAATGTAATAGGCGGTTTGATGCATCTTCATCTCTTCTTTCGAACGATGAAATCTGCAGCTCTCTGCCTTGTTGCTGTTAAAAGTTATTCAAAAAATATCCACTAGATGGACATTAGTATTACCGTCATATTGGAGAGAAAAACAGGTCTTATCCAAATTTTATTATTATGATATTAGTTGAAGTATGATCCAATAGGATAGAAAAAAAAATAGAGCATAGTTTTCTCTATCAATATATAAAAAAAGAAAACTTATTCAAGCTTCCTCTACGAAAACAAGCTAATGGCGCCACTACTTTTGATATGCCCTAAGTATAAACTTCTGCTACTGGAAAAAACTACATTTTGTCAAAGATGTTGATAGATCATTGTTTTTTATTTTGAAAAAGAAAAACTGCTTTAATTACGAGAGTCAGATATCTTATATCTGTTGGAGAAAAGACTTTTAACGTTTTAATTATAACTCGAGTTATGTGCATCATAGAGAATTTTTTCTTTCCGAAAGAGATTGAATATCTCTCTATCAACTCTGATATAGAATTAATTCAAAAAAGAATTAGTTAATTACTTTGTAAGAACATGATAATAGAGAGAGAGAGAGTAAAACTTGATTGAATTCTAGTGTGTTCCTAATTGTGTTGTTCTTTGTATATTTTTTTCTCTTTCTCCTGCTTACATAGAAAGTTGTATATATTTTTTTTTTGAAAGAAAACAATTTCAACATGAAAACGATCGAATCTGAATGTAAAAACTATTTTACTCGAAATTATTACGTGATGAAGTATCTCTAACATATTTTTCAAAAAAAATCATATGTTCATCTAATGCTTTTTTTCTTTGCAGAAGATAAAAAACTCGCTGACAGATTTTTTTCTGTTTCTGATTCTACCGAATACATATAAAATGCATAGAGCTACAAAAAATAAACTAGTGGGTATTACATTGACTAATACGAATCATCACTTATTCTTCTGTCATCTTACAGCCTCTACTCAAGAACTACGTGCTCATATGAAATGAACTTAAGGCCCGCCCCCCCCCCCCCCCCCTCCCCCCCCCCGCCACCCCCCCCCGCCCNCTAAAAATTTAGCTTTTCCCGGGTCCGGGTCTAAAAAAACATGGACCCGCAGCTCTCTACTCATAACTCACGTTATCTATGCCCACAGTTTTATATGCTTCGTGTTTTGTGCTTTGCTTTAATTGCTTTTCATTCTTTATAAGAAACTTGTTTTCAAAATCATTTGTCCCTTTAGGCCCTATCATGGGTAGAGGGTTAAATAAATATCGCATGAAGGTAATGGTTTGACAAACGAAAATGTACGACATTTTTCATACAAAATCGTGTGTACATTCATTATCCAATTCTTTTATCATGCAAAATGCAGAATTATTCTATTTTCTCTCCTATTGTCAATCAGTTTCATACAATTCAAATAAAATAAATTAATCAGGTAGTAGTCAATTTCAAAACGCATGTCGCATCATTAAGTAGCCACTTTCCAGCAAGTTGTATATCATTTTGTGATACTTTTAGCTCTTCTTCCGTCGTCTTTTTGATATATGAGTCATTCTTGGAGTCACACTGTCTTCTTATCGAAACGTCTCCTCTTCTTGGAGACAAGTATGCTGATATCATAAAAAATATAATGAATACAAATCTCAAGTCTGATTTTCAAAGTTTGCTTTCATTTCAAAGGGAGATATTTATCTCTAGAGAGATTCTAGTAAAACATTTCATTGAACTGTTTACAAAATATTGATTAAATGCCACATGCATATGAAATGGAATATTTCAATCTAGATGATTATCGTTCATTATCAATATCATCTTTACAACTCTTCGAAGTTAAATCAGAACAAGCTAAAATTTTCCTTTGGTAGACCTTCAATCATAAGTTTTTCTTTGTCACAATATAAGAATTTAAGTATTGGGCGCACAGTGTTTTTTTTTTCTTGTAGATTTTTTCTAAAAAATAAAAAATAGAATAAAATAAGAGAAAAAAAAGATATAGGTATCATTTTTCTCCTTTCTCATTTAAACACCAGGTTGAAAATATGGCATCTTAACACGTCATAGACAAACAAGAAATTTTCAAAGAGATAATCAGACAGATAGAAATATATCGTCGACAACAAAATGGAACATATGAGTATAATGATTGTTTTATTAAACAAAAAGAACCTTGCGTAGCTTCAACAACTCGAATGGATTGCAATCAAAACATTTATAATCTAGATATAGACAGAAATGCCTCCATGTGCGATCAATTATAGAGAAATTTAATATCATTAACGTTATTCGTACTATGATATCAGTTCCAACTTTCTATGTAATATAGCATCTCATATTAATATTCACCGTGCTGCTAGCACAAATTTATTCTGCATAGAATTTTTATCGCATATGAAAAAACACTATAAAGCAGTTTCATCAAAATGTTGAGATTAAATAGTATAAGGCTACGAAGATCTGAAAATGTGATGTTTTCATCTTCGTTAACCCTTTGGGGATGAGGTTTTTTCTGAAAAAATTAAATTTTTTATCAAAGTGGAAACAGATGTTTATTCAGATAAAAATAATTATCAAAAGCGTTTTAGGATATGATAAGCTTAAAAAACAATCAATTATGCATAACCTAACAAAGGAAAATTACTCTGTAGGCTATTTTCTACTCAGTTCTGATTGATTTGGTTTATATGTCATTCTCGAATTTTGAGAAATGCTCAAAGTGGTATATATATTACGCTACGCCCGTCGTCGAAGAATTAAAGCCAATTTTTGTTGATAGGATTTTGTATAACTAACCAATGCAACACGTTTTATCTAATGTATATAGAACTTGTTGAAAGTTCAATTACTTCGACACATTCAGCAACACAAGCACACGTTTATCAATTTCAGACAAAACGAAAAAAAAAACAGTTTGATGTTTTCAATCCTAATTCGACCAGCAAACTACTATCTACAGAAATAAGTTATGTTGATGCTATCACATGATAAGCCCCTGCATTCGTGTATAGCTTAGCCTTGGTACAAATATTTGAATTCTCAATTTATAGGTTTTGCGTTAGGAAAAGAATTCTTTCAATATGTCTTCAATGATTAAAAGCACATAAATAAACTTTTTTTTCTTAGCAAATTTTCAACTCCAATGTTCAAGTGAAATAATTCATTTAAACATTTGAAACCATAAAGTTTCCAGAAAGTCATTACTCCAAAATAAATTCCGATATCTTTTTCATGCTTTGACCAAATGAATTGATTTGTTTACCACTGAAAAAGTCCCGTTTACGGTTCATACTCACAACAGTAGCATTGAGAAAAATTGTTTCGAAGTACCACTTTTAACTTAAATAAGAAAAGAATGTCATCCCATGGATGTCAAAAACATTATGTATGTGTATAACATCTTTCTATTGTAAGATATCTTAGTTTATCTAAAAAGAATTAAATCAGAAACATGCCTAATTATAATTTCATAAACAATTAGCCTAGTTCGATAGAGGCATGAAGCATATTTTCGAATTTATTCTTCCAAGCAACTTTTAAAACACACTGTACATGGCATTTTCTCGAAATCTTTAGGAGGACACTTTTTTCTTATTGAAGTTAAAACTGATACTTCGAAACAGTTTTCTCAATGTTACTGCCATGAGTATGAACCGTGAACACTGGTTTTCCAGTAGTAATAAAACAATCACCTGATTTGGTCAAAGCACGATGAAGATATTGGAGTTTATTTTTTTGAGTAGTGACTTTCTGGGCATCCTATATGTTCTTTTTGATGTTTTATCATTGTGATGATACATAAATTGCTTGTTTTTACTATATGTCGAGAAAAATGAAGATTGTTTAAATCGAATAATCTGAAAACGTTTGCGCAACATCCGATCAAGATCTTCAATCAATTTTAAAGAACGCAAGAACAAAAATCAAAAGTATATTCGGAAATACAATCACAATTTCTTGAAATAATGAGAAGAAAATATGTCAACTAGTCGTTGAGCCAAATCAAATGATGAAAAGAGGAAATAATTCATCATAATCGAATGCTTTTGCCGGTTTCTTTGTATTAATTGCTTAAATCAATGTTTCGTGGAAAAAAATTGATGAAATTATTCTCTTCATAATGAAACAACAAAGAAAGTCACACCAGTTCATTATCAAATCGTGATTGATGTCCATCAAATAGGTAGGTAACTTGGATTATTTGATTCTTTTCTATTAATTGTGCAGATGTGTATATGGATCTTCCCTTCTTCCACATGCACACGCACAACTAAAACCATAACCACTACCCATCCAGACCCTTACGAACGTAAATGCCGTCATTTTCTGCACCAATACATGAAGACTGTATATGATCTTCGTTTTACTCTGTATTTTTGGTGTGAGTGTGAATGTTCTGGTATGTAGTTAGTTGTGCGTGGAAGTTGATACGAGTCATTTTTTTACCCAAACTCATAGCTGATTTAATACCCATATTCATAAGTTATATGGTTCGCCACTATTCATAATACGTAAATAAAAGTTCATTTTGTTTCACTAGTGGTGCTAAGTTTTTATAGAAATATTGTATTGTTTATCAATGATTATTTTTAAAAAATATTTATTTTTTAACACTAGAATATATGATTTTCATATTGTTGAAGAATTCTATGAGAAGCTTCAATAGTGCTCTATGTGGTATAACGACTGATTATATGACACCTATTGGGTTAGTATAATTTTAATATTAGTAAAGAGTTTAACTTAAAAAACACAACAATACAAAGAAATACATTGCAGTACGTCGATATACTTTAAAGTGTTCTAAAGTACTTTAAACTAAGGGTGGCACTTTAACTCGGATTTTTTAAAGTTAAAGTGGTCAAACGTTGTACTCTAATTAAAGTTTAAAGTGTTTTACTCTAGCTTTAACTTTTAAAGTAAAGTTAAAGTGCCACCCCTACTCTAAACTACCCCAAAATGCGTTTACAATCACATGAATACAAAAACATAAGTAAAACTTGTTTTCTCAGAAAAAAGAGACACCACCGAAAGCAATTGAAGTTCCATTATATGATACCTGGGGATATACAATAGGGAAAATTTTTCATGAAACTCGCTTCGGTTCTTACAAATGTCACTTTTATTTCTTACGGCTAGATTGTCTATTGTGGAATAGTAACTGGAGTAGGATTCGTGTGTGTTGATGGCAAAATTTCATTTCTTCTCCAATTTTTCAATGTTAATTGTTTGATTGTGTCGAAGACTTGCTTACGAAATGCTTTCGAAACTGCATAATAACAGTAGAATGAGCTCTGAAAAAAGAATCAAGACAGACTGAATGTTGAAAGAATCTACGTTACTTACCGAATATGTACCATAACCATAGAGGAGAAAAAATAGTTGAATCACTTGTTCTTGAGCTATACGATAAGCGCTCTTGACAGTGCTTGCTGAACTAACGAAATAGGCTGTTGCAATACCATATGGCATCATGAACAACAACACAATTAAAATTTGAAATAAAGCCATTCGCGTCATCTGTTTTGTGAGAGCAGAGAGCGCACCCTGTTCGTTTATGTGGAACGAGTGAAGATGTCGACAGGTGAGAATGGCAAATGTACTACTCAGCGAAACAGGAAACGTTAGATAAAGCATAAAATTCAAAAAGTAAGTGCGATATTGAGTATACACAGCATTTGTTGTTATACAAGCAGGCTTGCCGTTAACATTTACAAGATCTTGTACAAATAAATAGGGCAGCTGATGGATAATCCAAAAGAGTACACATCCAATCACTAAAAATCGAGCCGTTCGAACGTTACTCCTCTGTCGCCAGATAACAGATCGCGAGGTGCAGAAAAATGCATCGATAGATTGTAAACAAAGGCAGCTGAGTGAACTAAGAATATTGATATCAACGATAGAAGAGCGACATTTGCACCAAATTCTATTTGACAATGTGAAATCCATTTGAAAACCTTGACTAAGTACTCGAGTGCCAACACCGACAATAAGAAGGTTCATATTGAAGAAGGATTGTGCAAGCATGAAAAGTGAACAGGCATTGCGTTTATAATTGCCCACTGTAAGGAATACAACGATGTTGCAGACATTTCCGAAAACACCACCAATGAGTAAGGTGAAACCGAATCCAATATTCATGTATTGAGCTATGTGATAAAATTCAGCGATGGCTGATGTAGAAGTATTGTTTGACGACATCTTGTTCTTTTTCACGTTTGTGTTGTCTTCTGTTTTTATAATAGGATGTTATCGGTGACACAGTTGTATATTAGTTACAGTGTGCAGCAAGTGAAGGAAGAAAAATTTGCACTGCAAAAATATTGCTTCGCTTTGCTTTTGCGATAATATTAGTTAGTGTTAAGCGAAGATGAGATTGCTCTGTATTTATCAATGCTATGTTGCACAACTACGTCATTATGTATATTATTTTGACAAAGAGACAGATGTAGATTTCATGTGAAGATTTGCGTAAGCAAGATAATTAACTCTCTTTTCAGAAGCTATTTAAAAATGAAGAGAATTTTGTGAAAGTAGCACATTTTTCTATAACTTTCTATTACGTCAAAAATTATGCTCTATCAAAAACATTTACAGATCATTGCTTTTTATTTTGAAGAAAAACTGTTTTAATTACTAAATTGCGATGTACTACTTCTGTCAGTAAAAAAAGCTTTTAACATTTTACTTATAATTCGAACTATGTGCACCATAGATATTATTTTCTTTCCGAGAGAGATTGAATATAGCTCTATCGACGGATATAAAGTTAATAAAAAAAGACTTAATTCATTACTTTGGATAAGTGTGACAATAGAGAAAGAGTCAAACCTGATTGAATTTTAGTGCACTCCTAATTTTACCGCTCCATGTATGTTTTTTGTTCTTTCTGCCCTTTATATGGGGTGTCCAGAAAGTCACTACTGAAAACAACAAATTTCAATATCTGTATTGTATTTTGACCAAACGAGTTGATTTTTTTTACCACTGAAAAAGTAGCACTCACGGCCCATACTCATAACAGTAGCGTTAAGAAAAATTGTTTCGAAGCATCACTTTTGATTTAAATAAGAAAAGAATGTCATCCCATGGATGTCAAAAACATTATGTATGTGTATGACATCTTTNCCGAGACAATTCCCATGAATGTGTCGTATTTATTTTCGACTTTTATGCGAATTGAATGAATATCTGTCGAATAGAATTGAGCACCAAGCGCCCATGCATGAAAATTCAGATGGCCCATTTTTTTGCACACTCGATCATTCTCAAGTAGACGTATGTCTCTCCCATAGATTCCAAAGAATGTGCAGTCCGATAGCATTGCTTTTCTTTTAAAAATATAATTGAATGTATCTGACAGCAATGAATGATGAAATAAAATACAAATAACGATGATGTACTTCTCTTAGAGACTGGAGAGCTGAAAAGGAACGATAACAAAATTAAGTTAATATACTGCAACATAAACAAGGGTATTTGATCTTCTTCACTTGATGTTAAAGGCGAGACTAAGGGCTGAAGGTTATGCCATCCTCTTCATCTGTACTTCTATGAGTGTCGTTGGGTTCGATTTCATAATACAACTGAACTCAGTGCCTTTTAGTGTATTCAGGAAAGATATAGTCGTACCTGAACAGATTTCAATCGAAATGGTATTCAATATCGACTAGAATCAAGTTCTGATCGATTTTATCTGACACCTTCTTTTACAGTGTATTGGTCACTTCTCGAATAAATTTCTCCTGCGAAAATGTGAGTGGTTAAAAGTTGATCTCTTGGAAACACCACTGCAATCTAATTGGTTGATATACATCAGCAGTAGCAGAAAGGACCATGATTATTCTTACGTTTGGCTGCTCTTCACTATGCATTTTTCCTCTGGACATATCTAATATAAAGTGTGATGTACAGCCAAAGATCATTCGTTCTTTTCTACGATTCATCTTACTTGTATGTTTCATATGCTAAGTTTACAAACAGTAGGACCGGCGAGTTCCCATGCATATCTGATCACTACATTTTCTTTACGGATACGAAGTGAAGAAACTATCAGAAACGATAGCTGTGTACCACTCTTGTTCCCTGAGACAGGATATCTAGGGAAACTAGTTGAAAACAGAGACTATAACTATTGTCGGATACGGCCATTTCTGGTCGTGCGAGTTGATGTTCAAAATAAGGATCTAGTCTATTGAAACATCTTCAATTAATGCGACGGTTGTTGTACCATTTCTTTCGAACTTTGTTAAATGACATCCTTAATTAAAGAGAAAACATTTCATAGCTGTAATTATATTATTTTACTAATATAAACTGTCCTATCAGAAATAGTCTTGGTATCCATAATCCCGGTACCAGGAAGAAAAGAAAACTTAGGTAAAAGGAAACAGAACAAAAAAATATAAAAACAAAGAAATGTTAAAAAAAGAAGGAAAAACAGGATACAAGGATCTTTGGGGATTAGAAGACAGAATAGCAATACTGATTTCAAACTGCTCACTTGGCAAAATTGACGGTGAACACCTTTGTTTTCGGGATGTTATGCTTACATTTATCACCTTCAAATGTATATTCTAATTGTAAATGGAACCTTAGTGTAATAACGATGAAAAGTAACGCCTGGTAAGAAGTGCAACATTCACGCAGAAGAAGAAAAACAAGTGAAAGGAAAAAAGAAAAATTCACATGTCAGAGAAAGAAAATAGATGAAGAATATTCACATAAGAACCGCAAAAAAGCATTTTTTATGCTTCACAATGTGTAGCATTAGAAAAAAATGTGGGTGACGATAAGTTTACACAAAAATGTGTTTCAACGCAATTATGTGACATGTTTCGATTTTCTCCCTAGGAAAGAACGTACCAGAGCCTTTTCTTCTACTTAAGGATGAGGGTGGGTGAGTGCTGGTGAATTTATTACCCTCACATTCACCCCTACTTATTACGCAGTTATTATGCTTGAAAACGGATTGACATGTTTTTGTATAATTTATCTTGATATTTTAAATTGAAGAAACGCATTCCAATAAAAAATAACCTGTATAACTGTAAAAATAGCGTTTTTTTTCTAAAAATTTGGCGTTGAAAAGCTATTTTGGGTGTGGGGTGTTAGTCTTCTCGTCACTCACACCCACCCACCCCACACCCCCACTCACACTCACACCCCCACTCACATCCACACCCACTCACACCCCACTCGACCTTCACTATTTCATCAAACTGACACTTCNAAAATCCACATGTCAGAGAAAGAAAATAGATGAAGAATATTCACATAGGAACCGCAAAAAAGTATTTTTTTATGCTTCGCAATGTGTAGCATTAGAAAGAAGTGTGGGTGACCATAAGTTTACACAAAAAATGTGATTCAAAGCAATGATGTGATATGTTTCAATTTTCTCCCAAGGAAAGAACGTACCAGAGACTTTTCTTCTACTCAAGGATGAGAGTGGCGTATGCTGGTGGATTTATCACCTTCACACCTACCCCTACTTATTACGCAGTTATTATGCTTGAAAACGGGTTGACATGCTTTTGTATAATTTATCTTGATATTTTAAATTGAAGAAACGCATTCCAATAAAAAATAACCTGTATAACTGTAAAAATAGCGTTTTTTTTCTAAAATTTGGCGTTAAGAAGTTATTTTATAGCAACTTTTTTTCATGAGCAATATATTCAAACAACAGCAAGCCATCATTGAGTAATAATGAGAAAATAGCGAACTGAAAATGATTCAATACCAATATTTACATCAAGTTTGGTAGATGACTAATGAGGAAAATAACGGATGAATTTATCAGCATGTCGTATCTAAAGCATATTCATTCGTTACAAAAGCACAACGGCAATAGACGACAATCAATTTGAGGCAAGTGAGAAGAATCCTTACGCGCATTACCTATTGCATTAAATTTTATATTAACCTTTTTACGATCAAAAAGCTTCAACATATCGAGTTGGATCATCCAATTCTCCACAGCATGATCTTTTTCTCTTTGGTGTTTTGACAATTTAATAAATGCTGTTCTCATTCTTGAATTTACGTGGAAAAAGAAAAGAAGGGGAAGAGCAGAGATAAGAGTCATCTACAATGTGCTTATCATCTTTTCGTAGCATGTCGTTGTTTTCTTTTTACCGACCACCTACTGAAATTTTGAATCTTAATTTTACTCGAAAGATTAATTAATTGTATTCATAGAGACCGCTTGAGTAAACTTCTCAAATAATTCTTTGTAATGCTTTCGATCTAATTGTATTCTCTTTTTAGATACACAAATGAATAATCATTCGATCGATAAAAATCTGCAACAGTCTAACATTTACAATAAATATACACCATTCTATGAATCCATCAAGCGACACAGTTTTATATTGTTTGATGAAATTCGAGAAAACTTATCGTGTACCATTCAATTGGGTGAATTAGAGCCTGGCTTTTCAGTTTGGTCAGATAAACTGAAAGAATTCATTTCACTCTATGGATACAATTTTACTAAAGTCGATCATGTCAAACTAATTAATTTGTATTTGTCTATTCTTTCTATTACTAATTTGAATTATATACATGTTCAAATATGTTTTGANTGGAAAAAGAAAAGAAGGGGAATAGCAGAGATAAGAGTCATCTACAATGTGCTTATCATCTTTTCGTAGTATGTCGTTGTTTTCTTTTTACCGACCACCTACTGAAATTTTGAATCTTAATATTACTCGAAAGATTAATTAATTGTATTCATAGAGACCGCTTGAGTAAACTTCTCAAATAATTCTTTGTAATGCTTTCGATCTAATTGTATTCTCTTTTTAGATACACAAATGAATAATCATTCGATCGATAAAAATCTGCAACAGCCTAACATTTACAATAAATATACACCATTCTATGACTCCATCAAGCGACAAAGTTTTATATTGTTTGATGAAATTCGAGAAAACTTATCGTGTACCATTCAATTGGGTGAATTAGAGCCTGGCTTTTCAGTTTGGTCAGATAAACTGAAAGAATTCATTTCACTCTATGGATTCAATTTTACTAAAGTCGATCATGTCAAACTAATTAATTTGTATTTGTCTATTCTTTCTATTACTAATTTGAATTATATACATGTTCAAATATGTTTTGATATGCTTCGCGAACTCATGCGGTTGGTATTTTCATTTCGGTTTAGAAATAATAGAACACTATTTTGTAGAAAGATTCGTCTAATCACACAAAATGATTTAATAATCGATTGGCGAATATTCTATAATTGGGCTCAACTCATTTATGATAATCATGATAAGACACATGGATTAATCATTTTGCCCAAGTTCGTATATTTTTTCTTGTATTGAAGAACTGAAAGAATTTATTATTGTTATTGTTGATTTTGCTTTCAGAGATATTAATACGTCGCTTTTTGCCTGTGTGCGACTATGTACTTCATACTTTTCAGCACAGGCCACTCAAGAAATTCTTGACGAATTACGTCCACGAATGTGTCCATTCGATTGGAGCTTTGATAATACCATCAAAATGTTTACTCTGCTTCTTCCTGTCAATCTGCCTCCAGATTTGCACAATCAAGGATTCAAGTTTGTTCATCTCCCCCTTCTTTCTGTTATATCTTTTTCTTTAGATTATGGCTAGCTGAGTTTTTCAGTATATGGGAAAATATACAGAAGACATCAGCGTGGAAATCAGTGAGTTATCTTATTCATTATATATTTTTTATGATCAAAAACCTAATTTAGTATCTTGGTGTTCTATTTTCATCGGTTGCCTGGCATAATATAGGTCATATTCATTGGGAACCTTGGATACCACAGGTGTAAAGCTTTGTTGTTTTTTAAATTAAAACCATTTTTTGTTAGATTTTTACGCATATACTTCGAAGTTTTTCGCTTCCAATTGGTAAAATGCAAATGTCTTTAGAAGAATACAATCCCATTGTGTCAACTTCAACAAAATGGATCATTGCGATGATAGGCCATGGAAGTTCATGTCTTCAATACTTGCGAGATCTATTGATTGCTGTAAAAAATTTCTATCATCCATCGAATACGGGAGCATTTCAAAAGGACTTAGTCGAGTTTATCCTAGGACTTGCTCAAAATTTTGTCGATCGAGTTCATTTGTGAGTATAAACAAAATACTTTTGATGTGTGTGTTTTATCTGTAAAGAATTTTATAGGGAACGCACAAGTCGTCCTGTTTGGTTCTTTGCACCACTAGAATCATATCGACTAACTGAACAAGATATTACTGATTTTGTCAATTGTGTGAAAGACTATGCATTCATTTCTATTTTCAATAAGGATTATACTGAAGAAGCAGCTAAAACTTGCAAATATCTTTCCATACTTCGACCAGAATTGATTATACCATCAATTGTTGAAAAGTCTGATATTTTTTTTTTATTTCTTTGATAACTCATTGATACTTTGTAGACATTTTTCGTCTATTGATAGTATGACTGAACCACATCGTTTCACATCAATAATGACTTGTTTAACGCATATTGCTCGTCAAATAGTCCAACAAACATCTGCTTATTCTCAAGGACAAATTTATGTATTACCATTACTCATGTCTGCGTTACCCGGCATCGATTTGAATGATTTGGAAAAAACATCGGTTACATTAGAATTTCTTGATACTATTCTTATGCTTATTACATGTATTGATTGTTCATCAGCAGTGAACATTCGAAATGATCTAACAGAAGTGAAATTTAACTTTAACATGGAAAAACCATGCATTCTTATTTTTCATAGATTGAAAAAGAAGTATGTTTATCAACATCAAACTTTGACGATTTCATTGTCGAATTTCTCAAACGAATATTTCAAATGATTGACGTATTATCAACAGATATGTCCGATGCTGTCACAAGTAACGCAGATGTTGATATAGATGATATCATGATCAACTGGAAACTAACAACAATCACGTTTAATATAGTTCAGCAGTGCAGTAGCAAAATCTTTCATGTATGTATCGCAAATCTATTTGATTATTTCTTCCATCAGATAGATTAATCATATATTAAAAAATACATTAATTACATTTCATTTATTATATGTGATTTTGAATATCAGTATTTAGAAAATTCGAGAAAAAGTGATAGATTTTGTTTCTGGTGTATGTTTATCATCTCGAGCACGAGACATTGTCTCTGGTCTCGTTGAAGGACTTGTCAAGGGAAATCCAGTTGAAGCACTCAAGTATCTCATGCCTAAAACATGTGAATCCATCGAAAAAATATTAAACCATTCCTAATCAACTATATTATTAACTGATCACAAAGGTGATATTGAACTGACTTGGTATTTAATTCTCTTTGTAGAGCTTGTTCATGCTCCTGGTGATGCTCTCATGATCTATAAATCAATGATAATGTCTGTTTTTCGTCAATGTATTCATTTCATTTACAAGAATTCATACGAAACTATTGCTCATGCCGTTGAACATTTACTCAAGTCACTTACTCATGTATATCCAATCGATTATCGACTAACGGTTGAAAATATTGATGAACTATTTGTTGACTTTTTGCCAATTCGAGTAAGTTTGTCTGTTTTTCCAATACCTTCTATTGAATATATCATTTAGGCTTGGGGACAATATGTTGATTTCAATAAACTTCAAATTCAATTTCATATTCCGAATGAAGATGAAATTGATTTTGCTTGTGAATTTGTCAATACATTCATGTATCCTGAATTAACCTCGTTGAGTGAAAACGGTTTAAAAATATCTAATGATGAACGATTAAGATCGCTCACTATTATTCAATCTATAGCCATTGGATGCTTTCGAATGATACCACGTATCGAAAGCGAACAAATACAAAATCTGTAAGTAAACATAGAATATGAATGATCATTTATACAAATAAAAAAAANGTACTAATTAATCGCGGTTTATTTTTATAGAATGACTGCTCGATTATTTCTAAATTACGAATATTTATCCGATAGTCGTCGTGAAACAATAAAAATTATTCTTTTTGTTTTCATTAATAAATCTTTTTCTCTATTTGTCGACATCAAGCGACTAATTTTAAACATTTCGAGCAATACTCTAATATTTGACGTGATCAATTCTATTCTTCCGTCGTAATTATAATCCAGAAAAAAGAATAGTGAACAGTGTTGTATTGGACCGTTGCCTTTGTCTCTTTGAAGAAGGCCAAACTCATTTGCCATTTAGATATATTTTTATTTCGTGATGTGATTTCAGAAAAGACGATTGCTCTTTGTGAGAATGACACGTTATCGTTTTGAACGTTGATGAGTAAACATTCTTTTCTTTTTGTTTCTTTCTTCCTATACGAAGACATATTTGAGAGAGTGTAACGAAACGTGTGTGTTTATTTGATTTGATTATAAAACAGATACATGTTGAAGATGTATACAACAAATATTACTCTTAACGATGATAGTCGACGGCTTGAAAATGGAAAAAGAGAGAGAAATGGGTTGTCTCGACGATCTTGATTATTAGTCGGACGCTGCATGTGGTTTGCATTCGTCGAAAAAGTTATTATTCCTATCATTCATTATTGTTGAACAGGAATTTGAGTAAAACAATATGAGGTGAGTGTATGTGATGTTAACAAAGAACCGAATATGTTCGTATTACGCAATTGACTAGTTATCCGCGTCGAAGAGCAATACCTAAATGTGAAGAAGCGAGAAAAAAGGACGCGAAATTAGGAACACATGATAATATTGATAAAGGATTCGAAAGTCTTTTCGATGCTATTTTCTATTTCTCTCACGATTTATGAAAATATACTGAGAAGAGAAGAAGAAGTAGAAGGAGAAAAATGAATAGACAAAAGATGATAGACGCTAAAACAACTCAAATAAAAAAGCACTAGAATTCATATCTTTTCCAATGATCCAACTGTGTTTTGTCTCAACTACACTACATCTTCATATAGTAGAGAAAATGAAAAAGTTGCAACTTTTGTAGCAAATTCATATGGATGATGGTCCTATAGACTAAATTCGAATTTAGATGTTAGATAGAAGATATTTAAAATGAGCTCTATACTATTTTCAGGAAAGGCTGGTAGTATAAAACAAAGTGTTTGGATGATTTTTCATTAATTCTATTCTTATATTGACTTATAGACTAGGGACAACAAATCAACTGAATTCACTTGTCTTTCTATGTCAAATCAAAGAATTTTCTTAAAACTAAAAGAATTTTATTTTTCCATTAGGTTTTTTCAAAGAGATTTTTAGTCTATTTTGTTTATTATGACAGATTAGATTGATTGGATACATGTAAAACTATTGATTTTAATAGAATTTTCAAGAGCACAACTACCATTATAGTTCATTTTTTTGTTGAACTAACTCTCGGTGTAGTGCTGATTAATACTTATATCGTCAAGATCGCCGATTTTTTTAAGATGGGTGTGGGTGTGGGTGTGAGTGTGGGGTATGGGTGTGGATGTCATCATGACTGAAGAGAAGACCTACATTCATAGTAAAAGCCCATGCCCTATCTATCTTGTTTTCCGCATGTTTTTTTTTAACTAGAAATTCTGATGTGAAAGATCACATGTTTGATGTGAAAAAGTCGAAGAAAGAAATCGTTTTGCATATGTCTCACAGTTCATTTTATTATAAATATGACGTCTTTCACTTTTTACTCAAGAAACTCATCTAACAGCAATAATACATCGACGTCATACTCGCAAAACAACACTCAAAATGTGATTGAAAGTCAATATTTACGTAGAATGGTGTGCGTCGTAAGAGTGAAGAAAGAATGAATAAATTTATCAGACTTTATTTTCTACCTTTCATTAGGATGGAGTAAGTAAATTTAATTTCACATGAAAAAATCTATTGTCAAGACCATTATCGTTTTCAAATTTAAACCAGGTGCCAACATCATCTTGATAAACGACCTTGAGATCAATTATTTTAAATTATAGAAGTCAGTTTTGTTGAAATATCCAACAAATTTTTAATCGTGTTAAATCGAGTCTCATCATTGTTTCCTAATACTTTTTAATCAAAATAAACTTGGTTCAATTCTCTACAAAAACGATAGTTTTCACTTAAAATAAATAATTTTTATCTTTTAGTTTCATTCTGTTTTTTTTCTTTTTAAGTTCAGATTTCGATAGTCTATCGAGAGTTACGTTTAAATGAAAGCCAATATTGCTGCACATTCCCGTTCTGTCTTATAAGACAATCACAGAAAAAAAAAGAGACCTCTTAACTCTCGCTTTTGAAACCAAAACACTGTTATCGTTAAGATAGGGCGGCCTGATTCAAATAGTCTTTTTTTTTTGTTTTGAACCTCGTTATCTATCAATTGTTTCCGCACTGACTTATAAAATATCGTTGAAAACCATGCTTAATTTGATTGTAAATAGAAAAATTCCAATTTTATAAGGAATACAAAAATGATTTTATTCGTATCCATGCATTTCTACTTGTTGCCGCCGTATACTTTAGATTTTTTCTTGTTATCATAATAACACATTATTCTTTCATATGGATGATTATTCCATAGAAAGCATGCGAGATACAAATGCAGATGCGCAAGAAACATCCGATTACAATCTGCAAAAACCCAACATTTATAATAAATACTTACCATTCTATAAATCAATTAAACGACATGCTTCGGATCTGTTTGAAGAGATTCGTGAAAATCTATCCCGTACTATTCAACTTGGCGAATTACGACCTGGCTTTGCAGTTTGGTCCAATGAATTGAAACGATTTATTTCACTCTATGGATTCTATTTTACCAAAGACGATCATCTTAAGCTTATCAATTTCTACCTGTCTATTCTTTCTATTACCGATTTGAGTTATTCAGATGTCGAAATATGTTTCGATACACTTTTCGATCTCATGCGGTTCGTATTAGAACTTCGAATCAAAGAATATTGATATCATATGACGACATTTTACAGGAAAACAAGTATGATCACACGCGATGATCTGATAATCGATTGGCGTTTATTGTATAGATGGGCTCAACTTATTCATGATCTTCACAATAAAACCAGTGCATTAGTTGCTTTACCTAAGTTAGTAGAAATCAAATACTAAAATCGACATTGTGTACTATTCATATTAATCTTTTTGTTTCAAGAAATATCGATGTTTCACTTTTCTGGTGTGTACGCTGTTGTTCTCCATACTTTTCGGCAACGGCTACTCAAGAAATTCTCGATCAATTTCGTCCACAATTGTGCCCATACGGTCAATATTTTCTCGATACTATAAAGATGTTCGAAATTTTCTTACCTTTAACTGTACCTCCAAATTTGCATAGTCAAGGCTTCAAGTTTGTTCTTTTTTTGTTCTCTTTTTTTCATTTTTCATTATCTTCATTACGTCAGATTATGGCTACCAGAATTTTTTCATATTTGGCAAAGTATCTCTAATGATACAGTATGGGAATTGGTAAGTTAGTTTATTAATTTCTTTTTTATTATCTTGAATGATTCGACTTAGCGTCTGATCGGAATTTTTTCACACGTTGCTTGGTATAATATTGGTTACATTGATTGGGAACCTTGGCTAGAACAAGTGCCTAAATTCATCTATTATTTTTCTTACTTATTTGAAATCTTTGTTTGCTAGATCTTTACTCGTATACTTCGAGGTTTTTCGCTTCCAGTTGGCAAAATGAATATGTCTCCACATAGATATCATTATTCAATGTTCAATGTTGCACGATGGATTGTTGCCATGATGGGCAACGGAAGCTCATGTCTTCAATATTTAAAAGATCTATTCATTGCCATTAAAAGTTTCTATCATCCATCGAATACGGGAAAATTTCAAGAGAGTCTTGTCAAATTTGTCTTGCTACTTGCTCAATATTTTATCGATCGAGTTCGTTTGTGAGTATAGTTGTCGAATGGATGCTATTGGTATCATCTATAGAGAATTTCGTAGTGAACGTAAAGTTCGTCCATTCTGGTTCTTCATACCACACGAAACTTATCGATTAACTGAACAGGATACTATCGATTTTGTCAACTGCATCAAAGAATATGCTTTTATTTCAATTTTTAACAAGGATCATAACAAAGAAGCAGCTGAAGCGTGTCAATATCTTTCTATGCTTCTACCAGAATTAATTGTACCATCACTTGTCGAGCAGTCTGTTGTTTCTTTCTGATTCATTTAATCTTCATTTATTTTCCTAGACTCTTCTCATCCCTTGATAATATGACTGAACCACATCGTTTTACATCAATTATTAGTTGTTTAACACGTGTTGCTCGTCAAATCGTACGACAAACTCCTTCGTATTCTGAAGGACAAATCTATGTTTTACCATTACTTATGTCTGTATTACCCGGTATTGATTTGAATGATTTTCAAAAGATTACAGTTACATTAGAATTTCTCGACACAATTCTCAAACTTATTACATGTGTTGATTGTTCGTCGGCTGTACACATTCGAACTGATCTGACAGATGTGAGACTTAACTATGATTTCAACAAATAAAATATATCTTGATTTCTTGTAGATTGAAAAAGAAGTATGTTTATCAACAGTACAATTCGAAGATTTCATTACTGAATTGTTACATCGAATATTTCAAATGATTGAAATCTTATCAACAGAATTATCCGATGGTACTTTGCATTCTATCGAAACGAATACAGATGATCATAACATAGAATTGAAACTTACTTCAATCATGTCTAGTATAGTTCGACAGTGCAGTAGCAACATTTTTCAAGTAGGTGTTTCTATATAAAGTAAAAAATTGTCTACACTTTTGAATAATGATTTTCCATTGTTGCTTATTTTTTCATCATAGAAGCATTTTTTTAATATATTAATATTAATTTCATCTTTTCAGAATGAGATATGGTATACTATTTATACGTAGTTATTATTTAGATAATCCGAGAGAAGATATCCGATTTTCTTTCTGGATCATTTTTATCGCCCAAAGTGAGAAAACTTGTTGCTGGGCTTATTCGAGCTCTAGTCAAGGGTAATCCAATTGAAACACTTAAATATTTCTTACCTAAAACATGTGAATCGATTGAAAATATAATGGATCATGCAGATTCAAGTGGATTACTCATTGATCACAAAGGTGATATTGAACTTAATTGGTATTTGATTCTCTTTGCGGAATTTCTCCGTGCTCGTGGTGATACTTTACTCATATACAAACAAATGATTATGTCTATCTTTCATCGATGCATTTATCTTATTCACAAAGATTCATATGAAGCCGTTGCTAGTGCAGCCAAACATTTACTCAAATCACTTTCACATGTCTATCCAATGGAATATCAGTTAACAGTTGAAAATTTCGATGAACCATTCGTCAATTTTTTACCTATTCGTGTAAGAGACCTTTATCTTTTTTTAAATCTCTATCTCATATGTAAGATTGATTATTAATGTTATTATTCAGGCTTGGGGACAAGCTGCCGATTTTGATAATCTTCAAATTCAATTTCATATTCCCAATGAGAATGAAATTGATTTTGCTTGTGAATTTGTTGAAACATTTCTCTATCTTGAATTGAGATTATTGAATGAGAAATGTTTGAAAATGTCTAATAATGAACGATTGAGATCACTGACATTTATTCATCACATAGCCATTGGATGTTTTCGCATGGTACCACATGTTGATAGTGAAAAATTACCAAATCTGTAAGTAGATATTAGATATGATAATGAATTTGAACAAATAGAAACATTGTATTATTCTTGTAACAGTATTTCATCAGTTGTTTCCTGTGATTCTAAACATCAAGCGCAATATTCAATTTATTCTAAAGAACCAAGTAAGAAACACAGTTTCGAAAGAAGTAACAATCATCATGAGAATAGTTATCGTTTTTAGAATTTCAAGAAAACTTGCGAATGCGTCTTCTCATCGATATTGGAAAATTAATTGGTGAGTCTACTATATGTATATGAATGTATAAATAAATATGGAAAAATCCTATGTTCATCTGTAGACGTACTCTTAGAAAAACATTCTGGTGATGTTGCATCGATAAAAACAGCTCTTAGAGTTAGCATTCATCCTGACGATTTTTTATTCGATTCACAAATGCATATCATTAATTGTAGATCTACTCATTATCATCTGTCTACTATGGTGTCTTTAAACATCATGTTACTAAATTACATCAAGATTTTCAATCTAATAAAAGATTATTGAAAAATAAATATTCTGGTGAACGACAAAATCCTCGTTTTTTGGTAATAGAAAAGATGGAGTTGCAGAACGAGGTATTCAAGTATAGCATAAAGAAAATAATAGGATGAATTATTCTTGATTTTTTTGCAGAAACTCGAATTGAGTTATTTTGGAACGTTGAGCGAAATCGATAAACAAGTCGTACTCAAATTGTTCGAACTGTCAATTCATCGTTATAGTGAAGTAAATGAGATTTTTCACTCTAGTATTCAGATATCGATATACTATCAGTCAAAAGTCTTGTTGAGTATAAAGTCTAACAAAATCTCAATTATTTTCTAACAAATCTTTAGCACAAATGCTACTCGAAAACTGTGATCGTTCGAGCTTGACTGACTCAGACAGAAAGTGTGTTTCCGCTTAAAGTTTTTATTTGTTATTCTACAATTGTTTTGCTAATATTTTCAAGAAGATTTGTTCAAGCAACTCAAATTGATAAACATCAGGTTAAAGCCTAGGTTTTTCTGATTCGAACTATCGTGCATTTCAAAGCAATTTTATAACGGAAATATTGAACTTATTCTCGTATCTTAGGTACGTCGCAGTGCACAAGTAGAACTATTTTCTATTCTCAATCGTTACCATTTTTCATACGAAGTCATTGTCGATCAAATTATTGAATTACTCAATACATCGGATGTAGCTGATCATGATCGTATTAAAGTCGGTTGATATTTTTCGACTTTCTACTTCATTATTTCATTTCGATCTCTCCAGGGTTGTCTGTATATTCTTCTCGGTAATGGTTCTTTTTTCTTGCCAACAGAATACTCATGGAAAATGATGGAAAAATTGTGGTCATCAATTGTATGTACGAGTCATGCAAAAAAAATCAGCACACAACATTTGATTGGATCTATTAATCAAAGAATCGTTAAAACTTTTACTACTCAAGCACTGATAGAAAATGTTAACGAGAAATCGATACATGCAGCAGCTACTCTATGGCAACCATTAGCATTGAGTGAAATAGAAACAGGTCAACAAATACATGACGAACGCAATCGAGCGAATGTTCAATCTTATAAAAATTTGATGGAAAATTTGAATTTATTATTGAGAAAAAACACATTGTAAGTCTTATTTTTTCATTAGATTTAACAAATTTTTACTTTTCTCTCGTCTATATTTAGAACGTGGAAACAGCAAAAGATAGCCATATCATTATTATATCTTCTTCTTCAAAATCGTGTACCAATTCCATCATCATGTATTCGAACATTCATGGACTTTCTTGTTCATGATAATATTGAATTGCGAAAGGTATTCGTTTGAAAATTTATTTTGATTTTTTTTTGTTGAATTTGTTCAGCATGCAGAAAAGAGCATTACGGCCATTTGTCGTTTGCAAAAGCCACCTCGAATCTGTATGGAAAAACCTATCGACGAAATTCTTCAGAATATTGGTCAATCAGCACCAACTCTTGTCGGTGGTGACCATCAACCAGGTGATCGCCATGATAATGTATGGGTAACAATCGATGGTTATAAACAACCAGAGACCCAAACTGATTGGGAACAAACATGTTTTTTGGACAAATCATTTTATGGTTATTACACATGGCCAAATATTATCAAATATTCAATGAATAAACGAGAACGCTATACAGCAAATAATATGCCAGAACAAGTGGCTATCTTATATGAACGTTTCATTGACAAGAATTTTATTCAAAGATCAATACAATTGATGGTCTTCGATGAAGAGAAGAACGAAATTAAATTTGATAAAACTCGATTTTTGATGTTTAAAGTAGGCAAAGATAAAAAGTCAAGTTTACACTAATATCATCTTCAAAAGAAAAATTGAGTCTTCTCTCTAGGAATATTGTGGAAGATTGTATCCTAATGATAAATATTTAGAATATTTGAAACATCATCAATTCTATTCCTTTTTCATAATGTTCATCATATCTAGGGTCTCTTCCGCAATTTTGGTCTTGCATTTGTCAATAATTTCATGGAACAATTGTACATACTTGTTCGTGAAAAAACAAAAGAGAAACACGAAGGTAGTCATAGAACAGCTGCTGAAATTGTCGCTGGTTTGATTCGTGGCTCAAAACATTGGACATTGGAGATGGTGAGTAGGATTTTTTTTTTTCATTTTTGAAATATTGCATCTCTTTGGTTATGGTGATTTCATTTGGTCATTGAACTCTAGTTTTCAGAAAAAGAGCCCATTTTTTTTCTCGAGATATATTCGAATACCAGGAAAATATAATACTCAATTTAGCTTGACGAACTTTGGAAAAAACTTACACCATTTCTCACTGAAGTTTGCAACAGTCTGAGTCCTGATATTCTCATTTACTGGAGTTCATGCTTCAGATACGCCATGGTGAGTTGTTCTTGCTCTCTTTTTCTCTCCTTAAACAATTTCTATGTCTAAAAGGAAAACGAAGATCCTCGTCGAATGCATCGATTGATTGAATTTATTTGTCTATTGATTAATAATGATAGAACATCCAATACATTCAATGAAACAGCTCGTTGGTCTTTAATACAAAATTTGAGATATTTTCAATGGCGTGTCCCATCAATTTGGTGTACTATTAATGAACATGGCAAACAACTACTCAATCATCCATTCAAAGCTGTGCGAGAACGTATTGCTCAGTGAGATTGAAATTTTAAGTTCTACTTGTTAATGTTAAAACAATATCGATTTATTTGTTTCTTTTTTTACAATTAGTGTACTGGCAATATCGTTCAGTTTCGATGTAACATTGTTTAATGGAAGATCGACACGTCATCCCGATTTCAATCAATTTATCGACACTATATGTGAACAATTACGTCAAGTCATTGAAATTTATGAAAAGACACCTCGAAGTAAACTATTGTTTTTGATAGATTATTATTATTATTATTATTATTCGATTTAAATAATACTTTTAGTCAACATCTTTGATCAAAATCTTGAGCGTCATGACGAAACACGTAAAGCGTTCAATTTCATTGAAACAGGTTAAGTTTCAAGATTCGATGTTTGAAAAAATGTTGACATGTACTCATGTTTTAGTGGTTCAGTTTCATACAAATTTGTTCCTATGGTGTGAACAACCAGTGAAAAATGCAATCATTCGTATTTTTCCTTATGTATGCGTATCGGCTTTAACTATTCATGAATTTATCAACTCTGTTCTTTATTTTCTTATTTGTTCAGCTGTGTGAAATTGAAAGTATTGCAGCTAATGATGAAGGTTTCAAAAATTATTTGGCAATCAGTCGACATCATCTCGGTATGGCCTATTTACATGCCAATTTTTTGGAAGCACTCATTCAACAATTAGAACAAGTATATTTTCAAAAAATCAATCATATATAGTATCACATTAGATTTTTAGGTGTGTACAAGTCCAAAGTGGAATGCACGTCGAGCAGCTATTCAATTCGCTCAAAGTATGATCTTCTGGAATTTATTCAATGCTCGTCCATATGCTCAACGATTACATGTACTTGTACTTAAATGTCTATTCGATGAACAGCTCGAAATACGATTAGTCGCATCAATGACTCTATCAGGTTTCTATCAATGTAACTACATTCAAGTAACTCCTGAAGATTTGGTAGGGCGACTTTTTTTTATTTTTTTTCTTGCTTAAAACAACATTCAAGTTATTTATCCTATAAGAATCATTTTCGTGTGATGAGCAAGACCAATTATTTTACGAAAATCAATGGCAAAAAAGTGACATCGGCAAAAGATATTATCAAACGACATGGCGGTGAGTATGCTCAAGCATTTGAACTCACATTTTCATTTATGAATTGAATATATGAAAACTAGAGATTCATAACTTAAAAAAAGAGCATATTAATGTATTAAGTATAATAGGTCAAGAAAAAGGCTGAAGGTCAGTTTGTCGCTAAATTCAGATAAAAAATTGTCGTTCGAAGTATCAAATATAAATTTTTCAATAGTCGAAAATAGATTCTAATTGAGGACCTCCGTTATTTAATTCTATTTAACTCTTATATTTTCTGGATTTTGGGTGTAATTTGAACTATCATGTCAAGTAGAAATCAACGAGAAAAGTGATTGCCTGTGGGTATGACTTTCAGTGAAATTCTGGGAGTACATGCGTGATCTTGTCTTTATTTGTGCTCGTAGTAATCATTGTCATCATGACTGTAGGTGTTTTGGGTCTATGTGCTATCGTTCTTGCGAGTCCATACAGTATTCCAACCTATGTACCAGACGCATTAATGCTTCTTTGTGAACATTCGCACGATCCTAATATTATACAGGTATGACTTTTATTTTTTTTATCTATTATTTTGTACGAATAAATAAGATTTTGTTTTCCTTTTAGAAATCGATCAAGCTGTGTTTCTCTGAATTTCGTCGTACTCATCATGATTCATGGCATGAACATCGAGAAAAGTTCACCGAAGATCAACTCGGGATTTTGGCCGATGTACTGATTTCGCATACATATTATGCTTAAGAATGGGACCATGAATGTATTGCATCAATCATAATGTTTTCTTTCCATACTTCAATGAATTTCACTCTTAATCGTGCCAGTTTGATAGAGTTTCATTTCAATAATTTCCACGAATAAATAGCTTTAGCCGTATGATGAGTATTGAAGATTTTCTCTTAGGAGCCTATGGGCACCCACGAATGATTTAGAGTCATAACCTGATTCTCATCTATTCCATTTCTAATTTAGTGGATGGTGGTTTGAGCCTTCTCTTGGATTGAGCCTACATCCATACTCCTTACTTAAATCTGTAATAAGGAAAGTAAACTAAACTTACTTCACTGCTGCTAATATCAAAAACTGATAGAGCTCGCCCAGGTATTTTTTTCATCTTTTTACCCTTCTTTGTATGTTCACATTTCTTGCAACTGATTGTCATTTCATTTGCTATTATATCTACTAGACCTACAGTAATAATATCGATAACACAATTACTCTAAATGTGATCATAGCTTTGGTTTCTACCAGCGTAAATATTGTCACCACTATAATCAATACCAAAATAATACCTATTAGATAATCATTAAATGTGCGCATACCTTTCTCTTTATTATCACATGTATTAGGTTTAGACGATGATATGTTTTTTCATGTAGTCATATCTTTACTAACATTTGTATATTGTTCACCAAGACCGAATGGATCAATTACATGCATTAGATATATGAAGACGAATTGATTAACTATGCTAATAATTGACTTGTTTATTATGTTCGTTTATATGTATGTTGTCATGTACACATGAAGAGATAACCATATACTAGCATGTCTAGTGTGAGAAACAATGAAAATAAAAAATAAATAGATGATTGGGAGGAATTTCCAAACAAAAAACTTAAATTTCTTATACAAAACTCTCATAATTATAATCAAAAGTTCAAGTTAAAAAAAAAACATTTTTCATAATTATGTATTTCTAACTAGGAGTAAGAGTTCTTATTAGCATGTTCTCATATAATATTTTATCTCTAGATGGTATTATAGTTTGCTGGAGTTGCTTCGGTGGAAGTCGACCTAAAGTTGGTGATATTAGTTTTATTGACTAAAATACCCTTTTTATTTTGCTTAATTGAGCTATGAACATGAGAGAATATCTGATTTTTTACTTTAGGGAACGAATCAAGCATGTCTACATTGAGTAGTATGTAATTAAGTAAAATATGATTAGTTAATCTTCTATAGGAATACCATTGAGAGTATGATCAAAGTTGGCTTGAATTCACTGATTTTATTCTGTTAGCCTGTATGTCTTCTTTCTATTTTCAACATGTCTAAGAATAATAAGGATTGATATTTGAGAAGGAGAAGATTTCATTGTGAAGACGACCTTACTCAAAATAAAAATTACCAGAAAATTGTGTCTTGAACCTGATCAGTTGGAATTCAGCCCAGTTAACTTGACTAAAGTCTAGATCAAACAAAAAAAGCATGCTTTTTATATTTTGAAACAGATAAGCAAGAAAAAAAATATTTTTAATAACGTTAAAAAATGTGTTAGACCTAGTCAATGTCGTATATTATAGGTGTGCATTTGTTGTGCTCTGTAATATTATTTTAAGCATCGTTTACTAAGATTTTTGAAATGCATCAAAAATAAAATATTCTTTCTACATTACATCGTGAACTCATAATTGTTGAAGTTTACAAAACGTTGAAGAGGATTTCAAAAATATTATCTTGCACAAATTCAAATACATGTGATATGTAGAAAATCAGTAGTCGATGAAAAAAAAAATTTAGCATATGTTACATTTCAAACGAAAGAACTTTCAGGTAAAATTAAATGTGAGTGTAACGATCAATAAGGCCCTGACTGGGTTGATACGTAATGACAAACTGAATAGAGGTGGAGTAGCTTACCGCCACTCTCGGCAATGATGTTTATTCGCTTCTTCACATATCCAGAGTGTAACAATTTCATGCATAACACATGTATATATAGGAGAGAGATAGAAGAGAGACAGAAGAGAGATATATTAGAACAATTGAAAGAGAACAGAAGGAGGAGGAANTACGTTGGACCTCAGCGTGAGGTACTTAGGTGCCCCAGGAACACGATGTCTCGCCGAGGCTCTTCAACAAACTCAGGTAATATCACTGCTTCATCCTATGAAATAGTTCGTCTTTACAATAGATACTCACTATATTGAAGCTCAAATACAACCATTTTTGCGCAAGAGGAATTCTACATCTTGCAAAGGCCCTTCAACAAAATCATGTAACATTTCCACTTGATGTTCTATCATTTAATCGCAATTTTGGAACAGACACTCACCACAGTAGACCTTAGTGAAAATACAATTCAAGCACACGGAGTTCAACATCTTGCCAACGCTCTCCAATGGAACCAAGTACCATAAATGACCTCTTATTTCACAATTCGCTTCATATTTAAATCAGACACTCACAGTACTGAGCCTTAGCAGCAAGGAACTCAGTGATTGCGGCGCACAGTATCTGGCTGATGCTCTCCTACAAAACCACGTAACATGCAAGATATACATTTTGTCATCCATTCCTTGTTTGAAACAGACACTAGCTACACTGGATGTCAGTCGCAATCACATAAATGCACAAGGAGCACAATATCTAGCCAATGCTCCGCAATAAAACGACGTAAAAGCCTAGTATATATCTTTTTATGCACTCCTTGTTTGAAACATACACTCATCATACTAGACCTCAGTCGTAATCAAATAAATGCATAAGAAGCACAATATCTTGTCGATGCTCTGCAACAAAACCACGTAATATAGCTATTGTCTCATTTTATCATTTATCTGTTATTCAAAACAGACACTCATTACACTAGATCTCACTGGCAACTCAATCTCTCATTACGGAGTTCAACGCTTTGCCGAGGATCCTCTAAAAATTCACGTAATATGATTAGTTTTTCATTTTATCTTTCATTTCACTATTAATAAAGGAGCTGACTTTATGGTAGAATACGTATTATTATCAAATCGGCCTTCATGGAGCACAAATGTTGCCATCACTCTCCAACAAAGCGAAGTAATATTAGCAGTTTCTCATTGTTTCATTGATACTTCTTTTGAAACAGACACTCAGCACACCGAACCTTGTTTCGAATCAAAATGATTATAAAGGAGTGCGACATCTTTACAATACCATACAACAAGGACGAGTGATTTCGCCAGATATACGTTATGTTAATATGAACTTATTCTTAACTGTTACTGACGATGCTACACATGGTCTTCGTTCATTCTTATCTCTCTGTTAATGAATCCAATGAACCTTACGGTGATACGGAACACACTATTGAGACTGTTTGTGTGAGTGCAAAAAAGTGTTACACTAGTTCAAAATAGAATTCAACTCTGTCAACCATTCAGTTTTGTGCTCTTTTTGAAACAGATATCTTCATGTCAATGTGGAACTTGTTCTTCGCACACCTTTCTTCATTCAGAAGTTGTAAAAGAGAATATGTAAAAGCTTAGTAGAACAAGCAGCTATGTACTACACAATATTTTCTTCTACTTTACCGACTTTTCTCTATTTGCCTCGGATAACAATGTACAGTATGTGCCTTGTCTCTCTAATTGTGACATAAGTCTCATCTTATATGCATAAGACAAAGTTGTATTTTCCGTACACTTAGACACATCAGCATCCTAGAGAGGGCTTCAACTAGAACCACCAAACCTAAATTTTAAGCTCATTTCGATCTCTTATAGTTAAGTTAGCCTAGACCCACTTTTTAGTATAGCAGTAAAACTAAAAGAAAAAAAATGAATACTTATTAAACTATCTCTAAAAAAAGTGGTTATCTACGTCATGTACAAGTTTAAAGAAACAAAAGCGATCACATGAAAGGGTGACTTTACGAATAATATTATTGATAATAGGAGAATTGGAATGGGGATGCGGCTGTAGCCGAAATAAATTTATAATCACATCCACCTGTTAAATGTTGGATGCAAGTTTTTATGTGCTCGAAAGTCAAAACCTCATCGTTTTAAATATTCAACAGCATAGTGTAATCATTCGAATCTCCAAGAAGGTTTAGGTATGTTCTCGAACCTTCCAAACCTTCTTATTAATCTCGTTCAGCGCTTTTTAACTCTGGTCGCTAAAATTTGTAATGGGGAAAAGAAGGTTGCTACTCAAGGTCTTAAAAAGTGAAAAAAATATCATTAAAATGATAAAACAGACATTGTTTTTCATGTATTTCAATTTCATCAATGGAAATGAATATTTTTATTCAAGTAATATTATCGCTTTTATTACAGATGAAATTTATGCAATGTCTTCGATGAAATTGAAACACATCCGAGATAATATCCCTTTCATCATCTGAAATAATATTCTGAGTGTAGGTGTTGGCACTTTTACGAAGAAGAAAATATGATAAAAAACTGTGAATTGATTGTTGATGTAGATGTCGCTGTAACTGACCTTCTACGAGCATAGAAATCAAACTTCTTTGTTTAAAATCTTAAATTCTTAAACGTCGAGTACGAATATATATGCCTACTAATTTATTTGCATGACTGTTTTAGACAATGGTAGTCTGACTTTAAAACAGGCATATTTCAATTCATGAAAATTGACGAACTATTGAAGTTTATTATGCGAGAGAAAGTCTTTCAAAAAAAAGACAATTATCCGTATATAATTGCAGGAGGAATACTTTTCTCACTGGATCATGCTTACATGACGATTATGACACTGAAATAGAATAACGAAAATCAGAAGTGATTGTTTGCTTGTTGGAGAATGCTATATAATGTGACCTCTTCTGACAATGTCGAAGTCATCAATACAAAAGTCATTTTAGAGATATACTTCCGGCAATGATTCCTAAAACAATGCATATACTTTGTATGACCGACAATAGAATAATATTGGATTTCTCAAGCCATGACCATTGTTGCTAATAAGATAACTGATACGTCTATACAGGACATAAATTGATTGAATGCCTCGCATGATATTTGTCGTTTTCTTTGTTATTCTTCCCTATAAAATGAAAAACATCGTTAAACATAATCAATCGACAGATTCTTTTTCAAGAAAAAAGATGAATGTGACTTTTTGTATGTTTCACACGGTATAATCGCCTTTTTTTTGTCTTTGCATCTTCATATACAATATTGACAAGCACCCCATTTATCGTCAGTCTGAACTTGATGTCAAAGCGTTCTCTCTGAGAACAATATGTCATATCGACCAAATTATATCGCGTCCTCTGGAAACCATAGATTCTTTATTGATCATTATGAATACTACGTTTCTCATTTCTTTCGAAGTAACTTCAAATGAAAACACTACAAAGCAACAATTTGAAGCATGGTCAGTAGTGTGGGTGTGACTGGATGCGCGACTCTTCTTTGTCCCAGACACGTACACCACACACTCACACCAACACCCACACCACACCCCCACACCCAATCAGACATGCTTGAATGAGTGTGGGTACCCTATGGATAAAGAGAGAATTTTACTCACAGATCTATACCTACATTCTACACCCCACCAAATCCACACCCAGGAATAAACCATTACTCAGTAAACAAATAAAACAACGAAGAAAGAAAAGTAAGTACGAAAAAGCAACGTTGACTCTCATTTCTCTCGCACAGACGTGAAATTTCAAGGATCACGTAAATTCTCCTGCAATACAACAACTATGGCTCAGCGTTTAACCAAAGAAGAATGTAGGAAAGTACGTGTAATCATGAATTTCTTTATTCAAATTATCAAAAAAAAGAAAATATTCTATTAAATACAGTTATTTCGACAATTTGATAATGGTAATGGAATACTATCATTGGCTGAAATTGATCGAGCCATTGTATATTGGCATCCTGAATTTGGTACTAATCGTCAAGCAATGATTCGTGCTTTTAAGGCAGCTGATACTAATGGTGTACGTTTTATATTTTAATCGTTGGCTTTTTTTTGATAAAATTTATCTTTCCTTTGTAGACTGGATTCATTGAATTTAAAGAATTTCGTCGTTTTCTTGACTTATTATATTATTATAATCAATTAAGTGATCTATTTGGACAATTAGATTCAAATAAGGATAAAAGGATAAGTTTTAATGAGTTTAAAAAAGGGCATGAACTGATCGGTTATTCATGTACAGATGGAAATAGCCTGAGACAAGAATTCAAACGTATTGATACTAATCATGGTGGATATATTTTATTTGATGAAGTTTGTTTATACCTTATTTGTAATATATCTTAATTTTATACTTGTATTTATTTTTTAGTTTTGCATGTACATGGCAAAGAAAAAGTTCGAGTGAAATTAATCTATTTATGTCGTGAGAACCGAAATGGTTTTTTTTGTTGTTTTCAAACTTCGTAACTTTTTGTCATCGACGTTTATTTTAACGTGAGAGATCATAAAGTATACAAGCAAATAATAATCATTATACTTAATGTTCTGTTTCTTCTCCTTTTCAAAAAAAAATAATAAACGTAAAAAAAGAAAATTTATAACACAAGCTTTATATTCTCAGTGACATGCGAAATATTTATTACAATAAAAGATGCTCTTTTATCATGGCTATTTAGACTTCTGTTTTCTTCTCTCTCCCTTCAGCTCAAGATTTTTTAGTAGAAATAGGATGGAAGAAGGCTTTTCTTTCAAAATGTTCTATTTTCTGCAGCTTTTTATAGCTTCGCGATAACTTCCCAGGAGAGACAATCTTTTGCCTAGATCCCCACACTGAGCAACCAGGCGGACATCAACGAAAGTATTCATTTCCAAAGTTCAAATATTAGAATAAATAAATCTATGATTAGTCTATCTTGACTTAAAATAAAAGTTCGAGAAAGTAAGGAAGGGTGTGGGTGTGGGTGTGGGTGTGGGTGTGAGTGTGGGTGTCAATCTTGTTTTCATCAATACACACACCGACGCCAACCCACACCCACACCCCATATTGCAGTTATTATGCATACTACTGGAAGTACTGGAACACCAAAAGGTGAAATTGAATTTGATAAAAAAAAGTCGTTTATCCCTTTTTAAAGTCGTTCAATTTAATGATGAGTCTATTTTATGTATATTTTCAAGATTGAATCATTCACTCGCTGATCAGTTTTCCAATGTCAGAAGTCTCAGAATGTAGAGGAGTTAGTCTTGCATAGATCGCTCTCTCAAATATGTATTCTAACAGAACGTTNTATCTTCATTGTCTTGCTACATAAGAATTAATTTTCATTCTCCCATGTAAATATTTTTTGACTTTAAAACGCGTCTGAAATGCGATTCGTTGTGTGTGAAATGGAAAGGAAAAACGCAAGAACCGCGTCCCCAGTAAAACATTTCTTGCGTCTAGACGCGGTTGTAATAACTGCGTCCAAACGCGTTCCAATCGAAATGGAAAAAATAAAATATCAATTCATCTCACATTCGAAATGAGTAGCCATCAATGTCATGTCGTGATGGTCTTAGCCTACTTTGGCGAATGAATTGAATTTTTACCTTAAGTGATGAAAGTCAGAATTGAACAAGTGAACCATCGATCAGAAGTCATGCATATACACCACTGAACTATTATACTAGCTCGAAATGTTTTCTCGTTCAAGACGAAATATATTTGAATCTTCACTCTACTAAAATTCATCAGCGCAGTGAAATTTACTTCTACCTATGCAAAATACTCAACGCTTTGTTTCATTTTTTTTCTGACAGATTTAACAGTTTAAAATACAATTGCATATTTTTTGCCATCTTCTAATCATAATCAATATAAAATGATTTTTAAAAATAACATTACGACTGTAATATCGCGGATAATTTTATTCAAAACACTACAATTAAAACCTGTATTGTACTATATAGTTGAATTATAATGATCATTTATTAATTACACAATTTAATCAGTGTTATTCGTAAGATTGGCCGAAAATTATGGGTATGCTGGGAGATCGGTATAAGTAATTTCATCTACTATCTATAAAAATTGCCCATAATAGCCTATATTTGATTTCTATTTTTTACATGATTGGGTTTTCTTCATTTCTATGCGTGTTGGAAAAGCTTTTTATCTTTAAAATACTGAATAAAATTTCAATGAGTCAGACACATACACTCGGTGAATTCTAGCTGAATTATGTGTGTTTCACGTGAAAGATACATATCCGTTCAGTTGTTGAAAAAAAAATTCAAATGTGTTTCGATGGCTTTTATCCTTAATTTTGTCTTCAACACAATATTTTTGTATTCATACTCTTTCGAGATAGAACAGCGTCTGAACACATTTACTAGACATTTGATGAATATTTTTTGGAGTGCAAACGCGTCTGGACGCAATCACTAAAAACGCTCCAGCCGCATCAAAATGCAGTTGAAGCATAAAACACGCCTAGACGCTGTTAAGAATGTTTTTTTAATTGCATTTAGATGTCTTTTATTTAAAATGGCGTCTAGTCGCATTTTTCACATTTTCTTACCTGCGTTTAGACGCGTTTCATACGAATTCGCGGCCAGACGCGGTGCAAAGTTGTTTTCAACCGCATCTGGACGCAGTTTATAACAAAACCGCGTTTGAACGCGGTTATCTTGTGATTGGTATTCATATGGAAGCGCGTTTGCATGCGGTTGCATAAAAAAACCGCGTTCAACCGCGATTCAAAATTTCTTATGGCCGCGTCTAGACACGATTTTATCTGCAGCCGCATTGAAACGTAGTTAAAAATCGATTTTAACAGCGTGCAAACGCGATTTCATTTATCAACGCGTCAAGACGCGCTTGGAAACTTTCTTCAACCGCGTCTGGACGCTGTTGCAATAAAATCGCATCTAGACGCAGTAAAAATCGATTTTAGCCGCGTCTGAATGCAGTTTACAATAAAACCGCGGTGGAACGCATATATCCTGCGTCTGGTGTTTACATGGGTGTGCTAAAAGTCTCATAAGAATAGTCTGTCAGCTAATATTTACATAGTTAATCTCTGTATAACTTCGTATATACCAAAATCTCAACCAAGTCTAACATGTTTTTAGATCTAGTTTTATTTAAAAAAAAAGAGTTGATCTTGTTAGAATCGCCATCTATAATACATATTTATGCATGGACAAAGCTTCATCTTGTTCTCTATTCTACCTTTTTTTTTCTTCTCTCTAGTCAGATATATTTGTAATTAGTAGTCGTTTTTATTGCTGATGCGCATGATTGTTAAAAGGTCACATCTTTTTTATTTTCTTATTTCGTTTTTTCTTTATGAAAAGATGAGGTTCCTATTATATTGTTGGAATAGAAGAAAACGAAACCTAACAGATCTGAATGATAGAGATAGGGCAATGAGTTTCTAATCAGTTTTTATTTCATTTATTTAGTTATGGAGTTGTTTTCATTAACAAGGAATACAACACTAACAGATATAAAATGGCAAGCGTATCCAATTGGTTTTTTCTTATCAGTGTTATGTCTGTTCACTATAATAGGTAATCTACTGATTCTATATGTTATAATACGCCATTCTACGTTACATACATCTAAATATTACTATATTGCATCATTGGCATTTGCTGATCTATTAGTTGGACTGATTGGAATGCCGTTAGCCTTCATATTTGAAATGACAGATGATGAGTATTGGTTGTTTGCACGACATCTTAGTTTTTTATGCGATTTTTTCTATTCCATGGATGCATTCGGAACAACAGCATCAATATTTGGACTGTCAGCTATTGGAATAGATCGGTACGTGGCTATAACAAGGCCATTGGAATATCATACTTCATTTATATCAAAAAGATGGTGTTGGGTGTTGTCATTTATATGGATATTTTCAGCTGTTACATCAGTTCCGCCTGTAATTTTTATTGGAAGAGAAAAATCTATTAGTATGTAAAAATGAATATTTTTGTTTTGTAGTGTAGTGTTGAAATTGTTGCACATTCATCTTAATAGTCTTTAAATTATCTAAGTTTGCATGTGCAGCAATAAAACAGATAAATTCTAGGCAATTGTGAGAATAAAGTTTGTTTTTAAAAGAAGCCTAAATATTTTTCTTGAACATGAGTGTATACAGTAGTCTGAGCTGATTGATGGAAGACATTGAACCAAAAAGATAGTCATGAACTCTCGTTTACTTTAAACACGGATCACTAAGATCCAATGAGTCAAAAGTCAGATGTTGAATTTTCACTCATTTTTAAAAATCATTTTGATAATTGAAGTAAAGTCATAAAGATTCTACGCCAAAACTGTGTAAAGATATTCGATTTAAAATGTTTTGTGAAAGAATAAACAATCTTAGGAACAAGTTGAAGTGAAAAAGTGCATTTCAACTTTTTCAATTTAGAAAAGAATTCTATTCACTCAGAAAGCTAGTCATATTTTTTGGCTTTGTTTCAGATTGTTTAGTACTAGCATCGACTATCTTAATTATACAAAAAACAAGTTTTCAAATGACCGATTGAATTTATGAGAGCAATCTGTCCAAGCGTGACGGAATAACGTTTTTTTCACTGTATCTCTGAAATATCTCAACAGATTGAAGTCAAATAGGGCTGATAATTTTGAAAAAATATGTAAATCGAGCTGTCCTACACAGCATAAAAGTTTCACAAGATTTTGTCTTTCTTTTACATTTTTATGACTAAAACACATGCTCGTGACGGAATAACCAAAAATGGACTCTGGGTTTCAGTGGTGTGTGAAGAACTAAAAATTTTAGCTCATCTACGAGTGTGATTAAAAACTTTTCTATAGAAAAGTTGTAGCTGAGATGATGAGCTATACATAGAAAAAAAAACAATTCAAATATATGATAGCTTCGCCTCACACGTAGAAAAAATTGTCGTGACGGAATAACGATTTTTAAAAAGGACATATTTTGATTGACGTTCATTTCTTCAGCGAGTTAATTGTAGTTTCCCCGAAATGAACAAATTAATAACATCTCTGAAAGAATGATTAAGAAAACATCTCACATCATCCTTTTGACAATGTAAAAATTATATAATGAAAGCATGAATTTTGCGTTTTTCTGACTTTGCCGAAATAGGTGGACCGTTATGTGGACAGCTCGAGAGAGAAAATCAAATTTTTAATAAAAATGGTTTTTTTTTTGCTAAACTTTATACTTTCATCACTAGAATAATTTAGTATGATAAGAAAGTAGTGTCCTGCACGCGTACAACTTTTTGTACCCAGATCCGATCTAATTCATTTTTTTTCTATCCGATACTCGATCGAAACCGATCCGGAGCTGATCAAAACCCAACACATACTGTCTCACTATTAGTACAGGTTCAAACTTTTGCTTTGCATAAACAGAGTATATTGTTTAGTTTCTCTAAGAAACAATAAAAAGAAAATTGATCTAACGCTTTACAGATAGGTAAATGGATCAGGATTCTTTTGATTTCCTTTCTCTTTCTAAACTTTTTTCAATTTTGACAAGCATATATTCTTTTGTTGTTGATAAAGCTGAAATCAAACGTGTTGATTATATCAAACGATATAGTTACTGAATTATATAGATTGATGCTTTTTCTTTTCTGAAAACACATTTTTACCTATAGAAAGCTCATTTGTCTCTCAATATATTCAGATACTTTATCACCTGGTATATCAAAATCTCTGAATAAATTTTCATTAGAAACGAATTTCGTTAATAAAATCAAAATTGATTTTCACTTCTGTGATCTATTCTCAAATGCAATTAATCGTCCAATATTGATCGAACCGATTCTCATTTTTATGCTGCTACAAAAATAGCACTTTGAAAAAGGTAAAATAATTTGAAAAGTTCGCGTTCGACCAAATACCGGTCGAGTACTGGATATGCCATATTTTTGTATCTGATCCAGTTACAGGACACTATAAGGAAGTTCGCTGAAAAATCAAAATCTAAATGCAAAAAGAATCGAGTAAGTGCAGCTTATTCATAAAATTTTAGTAAACGTTTTGAATCGAAGATTTTCACACTCTGGTAGCAAGCCTTGTTTTGCTTCATTCAACAAACATCAAGTATCTATAAGAATTCGTTACTACAATATATTGAAAAGAAAATAGATGTAGAATGTTGTGTTTTTATCTAGACTATATCACTAAATTTTATTGTTATGTCAAATTTAGAACGATTAAATACATTAAATGAGACAATAATTAAACCAGTATTAACATTATACGAATGCAATGTTCCAACACATCCATATTACGTATTATTCATATCTATTACATCATTTTATCTACCTCTAATCATTATGATTTATGTTTACATTCAAATGTATTTAGCAGCTAAAAAACAAGTTTTCGCACTTCATTCTGGCTATAAGTGTCAGTATATGATGCAATCTGAAAAATCATTTTTTAGGAACGTTTCTTTGAGACAAATGTTCTCTGGAAAAGAATCTCAAAGTAAAGAAAGAGCAAACATTTCGAATGAAAATGTAAATGAAAAATCAGAAATGTTATTACAGACGCGTAGACCACCAGATGAAGTATTAACTCTTCGTATACATTATGGTAAATATAAGAATCCAAGTGTAGAAGAGTTCAATCAGAATAATGGACAATACAAAAAATCTGTGAATAGATATCAAAGAAAAAACGAACAAAAAAAAAATTCTTGGCAACGAATTTCAATAAATCGAAAAGCTAGAAAATTCGTCGGTATTATTATGGGCGTGTTTGTTTTTTGTTGGTTACCATATCATGTTTATTTTCTATTGAGTGGCGTTTGGAATTTGCGTTTAAAAGATGAAGAGAATCATGAATTAATATTCAATATATTTTCATGGTTAGGATATACAAATTCTGCATTGGATGTTGTTATTTATTCTTTAACTTCCAAGGAAATAACAACTGTATTCAGGAAGTTATGTTGCAAGCTATAACATTTAGTATAAATAAAATAAAATGTCTTTCCATGTAGATACTAAGTAAATATAAGATTTTTAATAATAAATATTGCAATATGTTTTTAATGATCATTTTTGATGATTCAACTTGATAATGATTTATTGTATTAAAGAAAAACGTTGCTTTCCCGAAATTATAATTTCATTCGATCGAAAAGATGTTAGTTATTTCAAATCCAATCGATTTTAGTCTTTACGTTAGAAAATAAACTGATATATCAAGTATTTTTCAGAATAATATACCTTCATTCACAAGAACAAAAATCCTTTTGAATAGTGTATAATCGAACGAGTAACATTTTCTAGGAAGAATTTTCTTTAATTTATCTTCATTATTTTTGAAAAGTCATCATCATCAATGCATATTTTCTACAATTCTTTAAAGTATTATTTCTATTTGAAAACATTAAAGACATATGCTATGAAAATAAATTTAAAAATTGATTGAACACTTGTTCTGTTTTTAGTGGAAATTTGAAAACATTTTCCAAAGTCTATCTTATAGCCTAGAAGATGTAGATGTGAATGTGAGTAATTACTCTTCTCAACTACACATACACACCCATGCATAGTTGTATATAGGCATAATATCAATCAATTACGAAGGAAAACGACAATTATCTATGCCAACCATGTAGAGCAATCGTACACGATACATGAGAATGCACCATAGTCATTAGAAACAATCACTGTAGAAAAATGTTCTTAACAATTAACGTAGAATTTCTTGAATATGAATACTGTTTGAATGGTATCGCGCGTATCAGCTATAAATGATTTAATAAACCATCAATGTTAAGTGCTCTGCTTTCGTCGTAAACCGTTATTTAAATGGATGGCCTGGCCACTTTGAATACGAACCACAAATGCTCATGATTATCTATAGACACCATAAGACAACAATAATTCCTATTCAATACAGTTCAGAGTCAGTCGTTTATCACTCGTGACATAATCCTTTCATAGCATCTAGTATATTTATAACTATTTTATTTTTTGAAAAATTCATTGCTACTGCCTATAGTAGCATTAAGACACAAGAGTTCTAGAAGCATCTTCATGGTAAGCAACCATGCAGTTGTCTATAACAGTATTTCAACAAGTAGAGGCTTCTTCTTACTAATATCGATATCAGTTTAAACCGATCAGATTGACATGAGTCATTTTTCACTTTTCTCATGCAATAATAGTCGTATCTACTTTGAATCAGTACAGAAATTAAGAAAGACTTCTATTTCACTGTTATAGATATCCTCTAGAGTTTCTTAATTATATGAAATTTACTATCATTATGTATTGCAAGAATATTAATTTCATTCATTTTATATAAGTCTATGTGACATTTGAATCAAAATATCTCATCGTACTTTACTGATACTAAAATATTGAAGTATTCGAATTAAGAGCCCCCTCCCCTCAGAAACCAACTTTTTTATTTTTCATCCGATTTCAACCAAAATTTTCAGAGAATGTTAGTCTTGGCTAGAATAGATTATGGTTAAAATATCTCCCGAAATCTGCGAGCCATTCACGAGTTATAGTCAATTAATTGATCAAAAATACCCTTTACGCGGGCAAGGTTGTCAACATGAGGATACTAGCTTAGCATGTCGGCGTGTTTTTTAAATTGTAGAGTACCCCTAGGGGTAGGTCGTCATAGAGCCCTATTTTTTAATTTCCCTTTGTTTGGTTTTTAAAAAAAAATTTTCGAAAAATTCTCAAATTTGCGGCCAAAAAATCGCTAATTAAAATCAAAGATCTAAGTTTTTTATTTAAACAAAGGAGAAATTCAAAAATCGGGCTCTATTACGACCTAGCCCCAAGTGTCTGCTCTATAACAAAAAAGCATTACCACTTTTATATTGAGTCATTATTAAGCAAGGCTTGCCCGCGTAAACGGTATACTCGAAAAAATGGATTTTGAGAAAAACGGAAAATAAGTTTTTAAAAACCTTATTTTTTCAATATGAAGGTTCAGAAAATCGTATGTAATATCTTTAAATCTCATCATAAAATCAATCAACTATAGTACATTCGAGAGTAGACACTTTGCTCTATCTAACGAGTTATGAATCACAAAATCGATAAATTTGACCGAAATTGACTTTTCTGAGGGGGGGGGGGGGGCTTAAACAGCTGCAGTTTTTCGTCATAAATGATTGGTAAACAGACGTGCACGACTGAGTATGATTAATCTGAAATGTAATACATCAAAATACAGCCATATACAATGAACTATCCAGTGTATATAGATTTCATATTATTCATCTTGGAACATTAATTCTCGTTTAATTTTAATTTTAATCGGTAGTTATTCTTTTTGTCATTCTACATAGTTATGTGTACCATAGTTACTTGATTGTCATTTGTACGGCAGTTACCATATGGTAACTATATTACAGACAGGCAATGCTTTCATACTAACTTTAATAAATTACGATTATTTAATGACATGTATCAACAGAAGGTAGTAATTGAGTAAATATCCACATAGTACACATGTGGTCATATGACCACATGGAATACATGCAATTTGTTTTTCTTCGCTGATACATAGTGCACATGGATATTTTAACGAGCAATTCGTTGTTTGCATCGGTTCAGATACAGTATACATCGAACATGTATTTTCTGGTTTTGTCATCTCGGCTTCTATTGTTTTGTCTGTTAGTCTTGAGTTAAATTCATTAGTTGCATGTTGAGTCGATGAAGTTATTTTAATAAGAGAATCATTTGATAGATCAGATAAAAGTGTTGTTGCAAATGTTGGAACTGATGATGATACGGTTTGAACTTCTACACAATTATCAATTAAATGATAGTAGAATAACTTCATTTCATTTTCTTTTTAGATTAAAACCTATATGTTTCCTTTTCCAGAATAATACAAGCCCTCGATAGATCACAATCTGTTGGAAAATCGTCTTCTACAGAATGAAAATAGAAAATGAATGCAATTATCTAGTTGAAAAATACGATTAATTTTCTTATTTCTATATCTACACTTAAATCGAAGTTGATCTTCCCAACAATGTTTAATTATCGATAGTTTGAAATGTTGATCAAGTAATCGTTGTGATACTGCCAAGTCCAATCGAACAACTACAACCCGTGATAGATTACTCTCAACGTGTTTTTCTATTTTCTGATCATTAGAACTCGATTTATTCACTAAATCGGTTCCTCTTGAACTTTCTAAAAAAAGAAGAGAATTATTAATTCTTTGATTTTTAATTAAATACAAGATCATTAGCAAACCTTGTTGAATAGATTTTGATTGTTAAATTTTTCGATAAAGTCTATCTCCACAGAGTTGTTTTGCATATTTGCATTGAGGAAACTTAATGTCACCAGCATGGCAAGTGGTCGTATGAACAATTTAATTTGAATAAAATATTTGAGAAGTAGCACTTTCTGAATGATCTCTTACTTTAGTTTCATTTATAATAAGAATATATGCTTTGTCAAGATGTAAGAGCATGGCTTTTACAAACGACCATTTAAGTGACAAAATTTTATGTACTTCGTATGAATCATCTAAATACGATTTCCATTGTTGACAAATGAGATTACAGTATAAACAGTTAACTCGATCACCAACCTCACAACTGAAGAATTCAGCTTCAACCATTTGTGCTTGAGATAGTGCATGACGATGAGACCAGTGTAAAAAAGTTCGATCACGTACTTGTTTCAATGTGTCTACTTCTCTCAATGTATCAAAAGTATTTCTCTCTTTAATATTTTCTTCGATTTTCTGGTATATAGTAGACTTCACTTTCTCGTTCGATGGATTAGTTAGTTGTGAAAAAAACGGAGGAAAATAAAACGAAATCCTTCGATAGTTGCATTGCTTGAACAAAAGTACAGTTTCGGCAACGTTCTGCATGGATAGCGAAAGGGCTCATAGTTGCTGTCCAACCAGATAATTCGAGTTGACATTGATCGCACCGAGCGGTATCTCCGACATTGGTCTACGTAAATCCAGCTGCTTTCATTGAAACAACTGAATGAATGCCTGACTTGTTAAGAAGATCACGACATGTTTGCAAAACTTTTCTGCATGTATGTGCCTTTTGTTCTCGCCAACAATTTGGCTTAGCATCGTTTACTACCGATGACTCTAATATGTTGAATGTTTTGTTTTTGGCAACAGTCGAAGACTTATTTTTCAATGTTTTAACTAATGTGATATCTAGTAAATCAAAAGTAAGCATTTTGAAAATGATAATAAACAAAAGGTTGATAGAAAATATACATGCCTGAAATATTACCAGCGAATAACTATTGTACAGCACGTATGTTTCTATGAGAAAGGGAAATAGAATAGCTCTTTCAATGTGTGATTCACTTGTGTTTCACTTCAAAAGATGCATATGTACCTGTAATGCGGGCGTCTATAGGAATTTAGTGAAGAAAAAACAATGGAACTATGAGGTGTGGGTGAACATCAATGGATAAGAATGGACTTAGTTTTTCTCTTCGCCCTTATACTTGCTCATACCCACACTCTCATCGGACTATGTAAAGATGAATTCAGAGGTGTCAACAAGCAGAACAAAACCCTGGAACTTGAAAAAGATTGGTAGATTCCCACAGCAATCGAATAGTCAAAATTTCTACGTGTCCCAACAGTTGGATACCATTGAATGTTTGTCAAAACTGAACTGTGGGATTCGTTATCTAATTCATCCATGTGTTTAGTGCAATTTCATGGAGTAGGGACTACACTATTCCGAATATTTGAAGAACAAAACGAACCAGCCACTGGATCAATTCATGTTTTTCAGTTATATTTTATGGTGACCTGATTCAAATTTTGAATAATTGATCAATGTAGAGAAAAGGAAAGCACAAAGTGCCACCAAACTAATTGAAGCAATTGATCACAATGCTATGAATAATTGATGATAAGAAAGTCTGGAGAATTAGATCATCCCTATACCAAGTGAGACTCGCCTTTTGACCTTTTAATTTGAGTTATCTTGAAAACGGCACGAATCAGAGCTGATGCACACTGAAAATTATGTTCGACAAACTAATGCAAACACCAACATTAAGAGACTGAATCATTTATCAATATTTTAAGGCGTGGTCGTAAAAAATTATATTTCAGGCCGCATTGCTTTCAGACTTGAAATCGGTTGAATTTGTTTTTTTACCGTACTGCTGAACTGATCAGTTAAAACTCTTGGTTAAACTGGCAAAAAAAACGATTCATTTAATATGTCTGTTAAGTAATCGGTTCCTTTGAGAAAAAGTTGTTATCACAGCTCTACGACGATATACATAGTGAAACTCATAAAAGTCTCGGAATTTTTAATAATAACAACTTTTATTTTCGTCTATCGTGTTTCATATATAATAATACTAGGAAAGAACTGCTTCAAAAATTTTCATTTAGTAACCCGCAATGACTGATATTGAACAAGTTCTATCATTCTATCATTTATTTTACTGAAATTTCCTCAATAAGAATACGATTTCTATACAAGAATTGAAAAGCTTTCCTACCAAGATCGAACAATACGATCTGTAAATGGCCGTTTACGGTTAATTTATGATGTAAAAACGGACAATATTCTGACCGTAATATCTGGTGCAGAAAGACGACTGTATCATGATGAGGTCATCGCACATTTACAGCCGTATAGAAAGAAAATACGGCATCACGTTATGTAAACAGACCATATTGTCTCGTCATTTTGAGGTAGACCTGGAATTTTTAGGTTTCTTAATATCTAGATGTTTTCATAATTGCACGGCCCATGTAAAAACTAATGGAAGAAAATCTGATTATAATTGATTTTCTCCCATTAGTTTTTACATGCGTAGTTATCCTTACCTTTTAATCTATTATAATCTTATGTATGGAAGATAATTTATAAACCATTGAACCAAAGTCACCCAAAATGAATATAATAAATAAGAACGAATTAATACTATTCATTGATAGAATTCTATTATATTCATCGTATCTACAAGTTGAATAGACTGACTTATCAATTTATTCTATCCTTTATTTAATTCATATTGAATAAAAATAACATTTTGTTATATGAAACAGAGATATTATACTCATATGATCTGATTCTTATAGAATATCTTATTTTATTTTCTCCCAATATTATTTATTCTAGTTAATCTTAAAACTTTTTCTTTTAAAAGAACATTCTCACGCGTATATATCTGTATATTTGTTTCAATATATTATATTTACGAACTTAATCATGAAACAAACTATAATGTCAAACAAAAATATGATTTCAATAAGCATAGGAAAAATAACTGAAATTTTCGATGATTAATAGTTTTTTCTTGGTTGCGAGAATTAAAATACAATCAGAGCATGAATTGATAATTTATTTTTCTCGCGTCGAAAACTTGTCATCTATTTCGATAAAACTTGCATTATTAATACTTAAAGAAATTCAGGCGACAGATGTCATCCAACAGCAATCAGTATGTCCTCCCTTTATTCAATATTTCATATGGCTGATGTATAGATGATTTTTTTCGTATATCTGTTCTGACCTTCAATAAATAAATAGATTAATTATATTTCTTTTCGCTTTGAAGAAGCCTAAAGTGATTTTTCCTTGAACATAGAACCATTCATTGATGCCGATATTTCATACAGTGTTAACACGTTCATATATATGTGCTATGGCAGTAGGAAGAAGACGAATAATAAATAAAACAAAAATAAACTGAAATGTTAAGCAGAAAATCATTATGGATTCAAACGAACTGATAGACATTTTAAAACTGTTTTAAATTATTAATACTGTGAGTAGTTTGCTTATTGTCAATAATATTCATTTATTTTATTGAAAAAATATCTTCTCGATGAAGAAGAAAAGACAAAAAAACGTTCTTATAATTATAAATGGAAGAAAAAAAAGCTTTCATTAACTGAAGAAAACACAGAAAAAGTCTAATCATCTTTCATTTTAGATAGACTTAACTTCAAGAATATCTCAAATTCGAACGAGTGAATTCGCCTCTAATGAACAAGAATATTCTCTATTTGTTTATTAATAAGTTCGATCAATGTCAGCGGAAGGCTTTGTCCACTTTCGCCAACAATTACAAGCAAAGTTTTGACTTTCATCAAAAATACTTTGTCAAAAAGAACAAACACACCATAAGGCATCTGTCCACTTCTGATCCGACACAAACATTCAATCCAATAGAAGGATCTATTCTGGTAAGACAACAAATACTATTATGAAAGAAAATCTAGGCTTTTATGGCATACAAATGCACACGATTTTTCGTTCTATTTCTATGTCATTTTTTTGTTACTATTCTATTAGTAGATCATGATTTGAAACGAGATCTTTATTATTCAAATAGAAGACATCTAAAAAATGCGAAGTCAACTTACATTCAGATGATATTTATACTACGTGTATTAGAGATTCTAGAAATTATCTGCCACTGTAGCGCACACCCATGTAGAATTGTATAAATTTCTGCAACATGCATGTTACATCATCTGATGGTTCGAGACAAGGTTGAAGAACAAACGATTGTACGTTTTCGAAACGTATGCATTGAGCAAAAACAAATCAATACATAAAAGCACATAAGCATGAGAAAAAACACGGAATAGATTCGTGGATCTGTGTCGTATAGTTTACTTTTGAATTACCTGTAACTTAAGAAATATTATCAACGTCTCAATACTCTTATAAACTGTCTGTCAAAAAAGAGATTAATGATTTCTTCTAAAAAAATAGACTTTGACAAATGAGCTGATAAGTTTTTTCATCATTTTTAATCATGAACGTTTATTTGCACAAAGAAAAAGATGCAGATTTATTCTGTATTTTTTATTCAACGTAAAAATTTCTGTGTATGTTTAATTCTGTAGAAGATGGCTGCCCAGGAGCTTCGTCATGCCAAACGTGTGTTAGCTGTCACTGGCGCTGGTATTTCTGCCGATTCTGGACTGCCAACATATCGTGGCATTGGCGGTCTATATAGTGACGGAAAAGAGACTGAAGACGGAATGGCAATCGAGGAGGCACTCTCCGGTTACATAATGAATACACGACCAGATATCTGCTGGAAATATATTTATCAAATCGAATCGGCTTGTCGTGCTGCCAAGCCTAACGCTGCACATAAGGCACTTGTAGCACTTCAGTCGAAGTTTGAACAATTCACTGTACTTACACAAAATGTTGATGGTCTGCACAGAAGTGCTGGTACGAAAAATCTTATCGAAATTCATGGTAATATTCAAGATTTGTTTTGTACTTCTTGTGGTCATGAAAAATATGTTACCAACTTTGAAAGCATGAAAATTCCACCTGATTGTGAGCGCTGTGGTGCACTCGTACGTCCACGTGTCGTTTTATTTGGTGAGATGTTACCAATGCGTGCAGTAAGTAAACTTTATGAAATAATGGAACAAGGTTTAGACGCTGTTATTAGCATTGGTACTACTAGTGTATTTCCATATATTGCGGAGCCAGTGCTACGAGCTGCACGGAACAAGGCAATTACTATTGAAATAAATCCGGGCGATACTGAAGTATCACATGTTGTGCGATATCGTCTGCGCGATCGAGCCGTTAATATTTTACCCGAGTTATTAAAGCATCTTTCATAATGTGCTTCGAATGGTTGGTCCATATAAAATGATTTTTGCTGTCTTTCAATATCAGTCATCCTCTACTTAATTATTTTCTTGGTTAACCTAAAAAAAAAGTATGATAAATCAGAAACTGATGTCGTATTGTTGAAAATCACTTACATTTTAATATGAATTTCTTGGTTGTTGATTGTGTTTATTTGTATGACTGACACACAAATGTTTGAAATTTTATTTTAACTTTTATATTCTTATTAAGTCTAATAAGGCTTTTCCATATTTCTATACAAAACTTCATACTAGAAGAAATTTTTAATAAAATATATATCTGATGATTAACATCTATTCAGTACTTATCTGGAATAAATTAAAAACCGGTGTGAAAAGAAAACATTGTAATCACAGTTTAAAGTATAATCACAAGAGCCCGTGCTATTTTTAGCGCATTTTAGGATTCTTACTTCTATTTTTCAGCTGAATAAATGTAGCATTTTTGACTGTTGTTTACTATGGTATTTCATTGCTTAAGCCAATTTTCACCCTCAAACCTTCTCCTGTAATCTCTTTGCGAATTCTTTCAATTCATTTGCAATGCTTTTCAACGATCATTTCAATTGTCGAAGAAGTTTCACAAGGAACCATATTTTCCATCACTTTTGTGTATCCTTGTAGGAGAAATGACTATAGTCAAGTTTCGAATGCATTCTCACCGGTAATATGTAATTAAACAGGAGAAGCATGAGTTGGTCGACTTGATATAGAGCATCACAATTCGATGTTATGGTATTATCCAGTCAAAATTGATTTCGTAGTCTTTTGCAACAGGTCATTACATTTATTTACATGAAGCCGTATTTTTTCAGCAAGATTGATTCATTTAAGCTATTTTATTGTTTGAGACGGACAAAGCCATGATAATCTATAGAAGCTGCGTCACTTAAAGACAACCCAGTGCATGAGCTTATATGTGAAGATACAATACACTGACTATCATGTCAACGGTTTTTTGAAAAAGATATAAGCATTTTTTTAGTAAGCTCTATTAACTCATTATATATCACTATTTCGGTTGATATAGGCATTTTTACACTTCCTGATATTTTTCAAAGTGAACAATTGTCGGCTCTGATCGTTGCATGCGTACTCTTATTGTAATGCCCCTGAACTAAAATATGATTCATGTATTTCGTGTAAACTTGTTCTCATTCAGAATTTTATTTTACAAATGAAAAAAAACCTCGTAAGCCAAGAAACACTGAATCATCGATAGAGCCCATCGAAGCCTACCCGGACTGTTGTGATCTATTAGATCTAGATTGTTTTTGATGAAGCACAAAATAATCACATTTCTCTCTCTATATCCCGAAAACATGTATTTTACCTTCAGTAATCATAAATAACGAAATTCTTTTGCATCTGTACTATAATAATATTTTCAATGCTGTTAGGTGCGAAACAGATGTGGCTAGGGAATGATTTGGGTACACTTTTGCAAATTATTCTTTTGGCTTCTTAGTTATGAGGTAGGAATGCCGCCTTTTGGTTACTACTTTTTTTAACTTTATCAATGCCATTATTCTCAGTAGTTGCGTTTATGACAGTCTCCTTTCTGACATCTGATTATTCTCCTGCGATAGTAATTAGGAAGCTAGTTTATTACAATGAACGTATATGTTACGAATCTTTTTCTTTAAAGTTAATAGAAAGTGACCTGTATATGAATCAGCTACAATGTTTTATAATGTGCTTATACAAATCACTTCACATAAGCCACGATCAATCTTGAAGATGTGGATATGTGAGTGTTTGTGGGCGAATCTTCTCGCCTATTTACAACCAGCTATCCATCTCTACAGTCATACACCTACCAACCAACGTTTAAGTCATTACATTCTATTCATTTTGTTGCAGTTTGTTACATGTCAAATCTAAATCGTTAGTCAGGATATGAACATGAGCGAAGGATAGGTGATGATAAGATTCAAGCTAATCCTTACACTCATACATACTCATGCCAACATTACACCAATACCCACGACTAAAGCCACACTCACGTCCCGTACCGATACTTACAGTTTTCCGTATGCCTTAGTCCTCAAAATTGACACCCATGCGTTATTTATCATTGCTGAAATAAACGTTCCAAATGATTCTTATGGATATCTTCATATCTCAAACTCTTGCTTACGGGTCTACTGTGAGCACACATGTAATGTCACTCGACACACGTTCATATAGATTTCGAAGAATTCTGTGATATTAAGAATGAGCTGTTTTTATTCAGTATCAATCCAAATAATAACATTGAATAGATCAACATTGCAGCATTCAGCCACATATTAAAAAAAGGTGTCGAAGAACAAATGTATGGAAGAAGTTCGGTTTTTTCATGGACACGCTAGCCAATCGGCACATGCCCCATAAGTAATAGAGTCCAGCCAAGAATTGAATCGAAGGTTGAATCCATACGGTGTTATGTTCTCTTTGCTCAGAGTCATTCGTATATTTCTGTCTTGACCCCTAGAATAGGTAAAAGGAAACAGTTGATCATGAGAACAAGAAGAATCTAGAACTATCAATTAAGTGATTTTATTTTAAAAAAATTAAAGGCTTGTATATTTTCAAGCTTCGTTTCGATGTAACAAGTAGAGATATGTTCAATTCTTCTTTTATTTTATTCTTGCTTACTGCATATCAACGGAAGTCAATGCAACAAGTAAAACTTTGGGCGTGTGACCATATGGTTGTGGAAACAGTATTCCCTGCACTTCATTGCGCTTCATACAAACATCACGTGGATCACAAGGTGCCATGCAGACACTGCCACTTTGACCTAAATACATTCAAGCGCAAGACATGTCTCACAAATTTCATTTTTCTTCACCCACATAGATCGGTTTTTTTCAGCTGTAGGACTATGGACTGCTAATGGAATAGCATCAAGTAAAATTTGATTAATTATGGCCATCAGCAGTACTTCTAAGATAAATCTCATGCCCATTATTAAATTCGAAGCAATTTGAATCTTTGATGAGAACTGGTCATGAAACACAGCGCAGCTTTTTTTATAAGTGTGCTCCTTTGAATAATTAATAAGAAATACATATACTTCCGACTTCTATTACTAAATACTTGAAGCGGCAGTAATTTTATATCGATACGATTATTCACTTGTTTCTGTCATGACGTAAATATTTGTATAAATGCTACAACGATAAAATCAAAACATGATTGCTCTTGAGCATGTAAAACGAGCTCAAAGCAAATGCAAAGCAAAAAGAATAAATTACGCAAATAAGTATTTTTACTACTGAATTATACAGCTTTTTTTCAGATTAGATTTTTTTTAAGGATTTCCTTGGGCATTTAATTCAATACTAGCATAGGAGATATAGGATAAATCGGCGATGTCGACAATGTAGAGTGTGTGCCCGTATTTTTGCGACAGCTACATCACGTTCGATGTTCCGGGGTGTTGTCTCATTTGTTCATGCAAAATTTCCCATGTATACTATATGTCCTGTGTTGACACTTAATTGAAATTTCGGGGATACTTGCAGAAGATATCGTATGTCTTTTCAGTCTTATAGGATTATTCGAAGGACTATTAAGCTAATGTAAACGATTGGGCAAGCAACGATGGGGAAAATGCAACAGGAGGTCGCGTGTGAAGAGAGAAAAACACTATTTGATGATATGTTTATATATACCCAAGTTTTCCAACTTCGCATCGAAAATATTTCGACCAAAACTCTAGTTTAAATCATATTTCAATATTGCCATTTAAGCGGATCACGTCCCAAAATATTTTCGGTTCAGTAAGCTCCTTCGATAGAGAATGTTCTTGTTTTACATATAGTCTCCAATTTTCGGTATTCTTTGAATGTACTTAATATGGATAATAGTCATTACAAAGTCATGTTTTTGCGTAAAATGTGCCCCGAAATGTTCTTAATGTTTGGTAAGCTCTGAACATGAGATACAAGAAAGACAAGGCCTTTCATCCATAAATCGAGAGATAATTTTCTTTTTATTCCATATATATATATCGAATAATATTGAAACGGTGTAGATGGATTAAGTGGAGCACCCATTATCACGATTCATTCTGACAAAATGAACTATCAGATAAAACGATGATAGTAAGGAAAATAATGTGAAGCAACAATGGCAAACAGAATTAAAGCACAATAAAGAACATAAAAAGTATTTTTTTTGCAAATTTCTTATAGTTTTAATGGTGTTTGAAATGGGCGTGGTCAGAAGTTATTTAGTAAATTTCGATTATCCCATCGAATTTTTTCTAGGGATGATTTCAGAATCTCTTTTTTAATCTGCGTTTTTTGTTACATATCATTCTGTTTTTCAAAAGTTTTTTCATCACAAGACTTTCCATTGTTTTTCTTTTATTTCATTTATAGCCGTTTAGAATTCATAAAAAAATGAAAGTCATTTACTATAATCGATTTGATAATTCAAAATCGATAATAGTTACTTCCATATACAAATGGCTACTTCATCACTTATCTATTTCAAAATAATCGATTTTAATAAGTCATTACCAAGTTAGCTTTTTAATAAAATGATCTTCCGAAATATAAAGAAATCAGAAATAATCAGGTTCGTGCTTGTCTGAAATGATTATTTGATTTTCTTATCATTTTACCTACATCTTTAGTGAGTAGAGTAAATTTTCGATACATTGGACTTTAGAATGTACGACACGGCGCAATAGACTTTATGTCATCCACAATGACTTCCAGAAGGCTCATCGTTATTTATCAATTTGCGAAAATCTATACTTGTAGCTTGAGAGTGTGTACATTGTGTGGAGTATGTTGTACAGAACCTGAGCGAAATGAAGAACGATGAAAAGATTCGAGCCCATCCTTATACGCACACTCCACATTCACATCGTCTGTATAACAATCTGTGAGTGTTTCTAGTTATGACACACATCTTTCATCCACGTCCTCAATTTCACCACCGTTACGACTCATACATTCATCCAATGATGCCAAAACTCAACCTATACCAACATCCAGACATAGTTACACTCACATCTAGCGTCTCGTCCAGAATTTTTTTTTGTTCTTTAATTTGGCAAGTTCTACTCACCATGTCACACGAATCGAGTACAATTCCCTTTTCAACTTTTAAACTACTGACACGTTAAAATTTTGATCACATGGTATTGCTCAATTTTTTCGAAACTAGTTGAAAATATTGACATCGACTTTTGAGTTTTCCGTCGTAGGATATTGGAGACACCTACAACTGTTCATATACTAAAGTCTCTAAAAAGTCAACAAAAACTACACTAGCTGATCTTGGAATCGTACTGTTTCTTCAAATGTTGACAACTGTCTACATTTGTACACTCACCGTCAGTCAAATAAACTCGACAATCATCATTGTCCAGATATTTCAGAATAAAAGAGCAACGCTTTGTTAGACAATCTCTAAAACTTGATCGATATGTTTGTTTATAAACATTGAGCATATGAACTGACTAATTCACCTAATACGATAACCATGGTTGTTCTTGCGAATAAAACAGACTGAAATCATGTATAAGTTTAGACGAAAGAATAGTTTCAGTCGATATGAATCGAGTGTCTTCCAAATCATTGCGAAATACATAAGAAAACTCAGTGACATGAGTAGCATCCAAATCACAACTTGTATAGTTCCAATATTCGATAGAATGTGCAGATACGTATGCATAAACCGAAGATGATAATTTAACTAAATGTTTCAGAATATATAAACTCGGAGCACTGATATAGTAACTATCGAATAACCAACTAAGAGCATCGACATAATTCTTATTCGTTACCATGGAACCATATAAATCGACGAGATAATTTAGAATTTGGAATTTGGTTTTGTGAAGCCCAAGAACGGCATTCTGCTGAAGTGATTGACCATTGATATTGATTGTACATTTTTCCACACTAGTTTGACCATTCTTTGTATTGAATCCAGCGAGGACAAATGCGTACTGATTATATTTGCCTTGAGAATCAAAGGCAATGACTGTTATTCTAATTTTAATCAAAACTAACACAATGTCACAAGTTGATCCAGAATGGTTTCCGTTTTGGGCCAAGTTGCCATGCAGGCGATTGTGGAAAGCAAGTCATGTCTGATTTTTATTCGAGAAACAAATTTTCAAGCATTTGCGTATTTCTCTGCTCAGGGCTTCATACATTACGATAGGCGATAAGGTCCCGTGGTGGCAATGATAAAGCCTTCTCCAGCTGATGAATCGGATATTCATCACATTTGTCTTGTCACTAAGAGCAATTATCATTACCAGAAGTTTAACCGTCTTCATGCATCTGCACGTGTACTGGTAATAATGAACTGCTATTTAAAAGAACCCATATATTTAGAAATAAACAATCTATACCGTATGGACGTAAAAATAAGGCTGGCGACCAACGTCTACCACCTTACATATAACGAATGTCAATTGTCGACTCCATTCAGTGTTAAGCCAAGAAGGTCATTAGTTTGAGTTCTTATCGTTCTCGCTTCGATGGCGATAGCAGTAGCAAGGCAGATTAAATAATACGGTCTTTTCATCTCAGGTGATACCAATGATTTCATCGAAGTCTATTTGTATAAGATCTTTCATTCGAGTTATCTTTCTTTAAATTTGATATGTTTAGTGTTCGCCACCTTGAATATTGTATGTGAATGTCTTATTTTCAATTTCGTTGTTTTATTAGCTACGCTCAAATATTATTTTCTTGTCACTAAGACACACTGAAGCAGTACTTGATTTATCAGAAACCTAGCGATGAGTCGGTACGATGAAGAAATTACATAAATCAGTCATGTCAGATATATAGCATTTAGTTGTTTTTAAGAAGAAGGAAACGAATTCCGTTGTTAAGTTGTATTGCATCTTACCAGATCTGAGCCTATCATTGCACTTAGATAATCTAAGTTTACTGGAAACTTTGCTTCTTCGGTCAATAAAATGCTAATCATAGTCAGACAAAGAGCGCAAACTATCGTCATTTTGATTGCCATCAAGTCATTGGTATTATTTAGTTCCATTGTAAACTGTGCGAATAAAAGTAATCATAAAAATGACAGGAGTCATCGTCGTTCCTAGATTTGTATTGATAAGTGATCTAATAAGGCATTCTAATCGTCAACGGTACCTGAAGAATCCTTTAGCCGAGCAGAAACTAGATTTTAGTAGATATTCGTATTCATTCTCATCCTTGAAATCGGACTGAAACCTAAAATAAGCGTTACCATTCGATTCAATGAGGTCAGTTACTCTTGCCTTGATCATCTGCGTACTGATTCAAAGTTGTTTGGTCAAAATCGGGACTCTCAAGAAAATGCGGATAAGTCTTGAACAGAATACAGAAGATAGATCAGCTTCGCTTAGATCGAAGGTACTCTTAGAATACTATCTTCAAAATATTCAGTATGAAAAAACTTGTTTCTATGGTATTTTGGCGATCGATCAAATTCAATACGATTTCCAACTCTCTCATTGGTCAACACCCTTTCCTCGCGAGATTTCTCTTTCGAATTGTGAAATCATGAGTTTTCATCTTCTGTCTATCAAAATTTATTGTAACAAAAAAAAAGATGTTCACTTTTTTTTAAACGGATAATAGTACTTAACAATATCAACACTGCTTGCAATCATACTACAGATAGTTTTTATGATAATTAATTTGGATATATGAACATAATTAGTATATTAGTATTCTATGCATATTAAAGTAGAATCACGTCTGAAGTAGATAGTAGAACTGCTTTCAATACACGTAGGGTACTGATTGCTTGACAGGATTGTCTACGGATGCATTATCACTCAAAGATCCAATAAATATCCTCCAGAAGTCCAGTAATTGTGTGATGATCATGCAACAAGCCATGCTGTCAATGAAGGTTGCCGATAGATTCCATGTATTGCCTGCCTCATCTAACCGTGCAAACATAGGAAAACTCACAACGAAGTAGAGAGCATAAAACATGGAGCCATACACGTACATGGAATATCGATTAGGAATATGATAATAAGGAAAATTTTGGATAGTGAAAGTTTCTAAAAAGGCCACAATGTAACTCATGACAATCACCACGATTCCTATGTGCAGATATCGTGCCGTTCCTTTTAGAGATAAACGACGCCATACAGTTCTTATCATGATTGATGACAGGACATGATACAAATGGAAGTAAGAATGTGTGATCATATAGAGTGCAAAAGGTACATCATTGAGACGATGTGCTTTGAATGTGTATGTGACATGTAACACTCTATAGAAATAATGTGTCCAAAAGTAATTGGCAATCCATGATAAGATTGCTATGTAAAGATTAGCTTTAGTAGTGTATCGATGAATGATAGGAAGATGAGCAGAGAGAAAGAGTGATGGACATAACAAGGGAAACACTGTAGGGAATAGGAATAATATCAATCCAACAGAAAGATAATGATATGGTGTGAATGTTTCGAACCATTGTGTATAGACTATATAGAACATGATACTGATCCAAACGATCGCCCATAGTAAAAAGAATTGTTCAGCTCGAGCTTTCTCGGGATTAAGAGAAAAAATTGAAGAACGAGAACGATTAGAATGAGACGAAGAATATTTGCTTTTTTCATTGGTTTGAGAATGAGCATTGGCTAACTGTTGTAATAGGTCAATGATTTGATCTTTATTGTTGTTGCTACTACTATTAGTATTGGATGGGCACGAGGTTGACTCGCTGAATGATATGAACCTGGTTTTAGCAGAATTGACTTTGCGCTGTGACATGTTGATAATATAAGCGTTGAGAAAATGATAGTAACATTGACTGTAGTGATACAGTCATCATCAACGATTGCTTGTCTTTGCCTCTTCTATTGTCAATAAATCTGTCTCTTATCTTTTTTTTGTAATTTTTATCAACCTTCTGATTGTCTTTGTTTTTCGTTTTCTTTTTTGTGTTTTGTTTCGTATTTATACTGCTACTATCAGTAGCAACAGCAACATCGTTTTGTTATTAAAAAGCGCACTGCATGCATGTATTGTTTGCCATGTTATCTTCGACCAAGATCTAAAAAGAAGACAGAGGAAAATGAGACACTGTTTTCTTTTTTAATATTTTTATCGAACAAAATACACGAAGATAAAGAAAAATAACTAAATTGTTCGTGTATTTAATTGCAAGAACAAAAAGATGTTGACTTTCCCGCTGTAGAAAGTCAAAAGAAGATGATGTAAATAGATTTGTCCTTTTTTTCGAGATATCATCACTCAAAGACTTGAAGTGAATAAAAAAATCTGCACTAACATTTGAAGTACCTTCGTCAAAGAAGAGGATGCAAAATGATGAATGTATGAAGTAAAATCAACATACTATTGCTAATTTCGATATTACGTAAGAGTTTTATCAAAGAGTTTTTACTTAGTATCTGTTTTGAATAATTCGAAAATCACAACCAACACACGTTATATAGTCTATTATAACACAATTTTATGAAGAGGAATGTAGATGTAGGATTTCGTATTTATTCATAACTCATATCATACTCTTGCAATAATATATACTCGATAAAAACTCTATGTTATGATATGTAGAGGTTAACATTAGGTCATATTGTCTTTTATACGTGTCCTTTTTTGTTGTGCTGTTTGTTTTTCTCATCTACTTTAAGTCATAGTCGTCGAAACACATATATAGAAAACCTCATATCCCATTGGTTTTATGTGTATGTGCAGTATTTTAGTGTACTTTCAAGAAAACTAAAGAAATTGAGATAGATAGAACGTTAGTACTAATCACTCGTACTGAATAGCACCTAATACTCTAGCAAGAGCTATATATGATAAGCTGTATTCTGTTTACGCCGATCAAACGTTTCTTCTTAGGACAATTCATAGATGGACCGTATCGTTTCGTGAGTGTCAGGAGGAGGTCGAAGACGAGCTACGACCAAACAGACTCAATTGGAAAAGAAAGATATCTCAATCTGAAACGAAATCGACACCCTTCTTAAATTCCATAGCACGCACTGAAGTTCTTTAAGGTTTTGTAGCGTATATGAGATCTTCCACAGATTCTGTATCATAAGCGTGCTGGGTGTTGTTGTGAAAGTGATGAGTACTCAGATTTTTCAAAAAAAAGGAAATTTCCAAACTTCCCAATACATAGGAAGGTAGTTGTGTATCAAATTTTGACAAATACTAAGACATGGAGAAGAAATTTCTGAAAATTTTCAATATTTACTAGCTAGTTTATACATGAAAGTTAAATATATCATACTACTTCATAGAATTTAGAGAAGTTTCTATATCTAAGTCACCTGAACTTTCAGAAATTAATGGGAAACTTCGAAAATTACGGAAAGCTTATGTAGATTAAGGAGTGAACTTCTATATTTCTTAAGACTTATAACTTCAGTTTTTCATATGAATGTAAAGAAATCTTAGAAATTTCCTAGTAATGTTCTTAATTCTCTTTGAATTCATGAAATATTCTATTATAATTTCCTTATAATTTCTTTCTTATGGATCAGTATTATGGAAGTTCCTTGAAAACTATTTTCTCATGTATTAATAATCACCGAAGTTTCAGAAAAATTAGCTGCTTATGTCTTTGTAATTTCCGCATTTTTGTTTCTTGAAAATCTAAGCATTGCTGATGTAGCAGCTGGAATGGATTAGAAGATGAGAATGAACAGATGATCTAATGTTATCATCATACGTCGTAATAAACAGTTTTTGTCAAAATTTTATTATTATAATATTAGTTGAAGAATAATGAAATATCACGAGAAAAAAAATAGAGCATTGTTTTACTATCACTGCATATAAAGAGAAAGTTTCCTGAAGCTTTCTACACAGAAATATAGTATCTAAGTCACCACTTTTGGATTGCTCGAAGTAAAAATTACATAGAAAAGTATTTATTTGTTTGATTATTTATTCTGTGGTATCTTGCTCATTATTTATTATTGAATAGCTCTTGTTATCTTATCCATATCACTCAAACCTTTCAAACTATAAGCCGTCTGATGCAGTTTTTGTACAAGACCAAAATTATTTATCGTAACTTTTTGTTATTTCTTTGAAATGCTCAGTTTAATTGCCTTGACATAAGATCTGAACTCCTCACGCATCACGATCACAAGTGACGCAAAAGATTCTTCTCTTTGATTTTAGTCTTTCCAATGACGATTTTCGTGAGATAAATGCACGATGAACCGTTAAAATCGAAGAAACTATATATCAGTACCCTGATACTGGTAATTCTTTTCTTATATAAAAGTATAATAAATTCAAATAATGCATAAAATTATTTTTTCAAAGTTAACTTTGACGAAACTCAACAAAATCATTCAGAGATAATCTTTCATCCTTGTTTTTCTCGATGTATGAAGAAAGTATTAAATATATTATGTCATACTGCAGAATAGAAGAAAAACATTAACATTTTCTTTGTCTATTATTTGTATCTGACTCGAAAACGCTTTTTTGTTTTTACTGACTTTGCTACAAAATAATATTCAAGGTTCGACTAGAATGCTTATTATTCATCTCAGCTATCTACACTTTGTTGATCTCCGATTAGTGGTTTCAATTTATAGTAGATAATTGAAAATTCCCTAGAAACAACTTACCAGATAAGTTTGTTCTTAAAAATATTAATTGAAAAATTGGAAAATACGATTCGATGCGTCCTCATCTCGTCTTGCCAACGGTGAAAACCGCAGTTCTCTATCTTGTTTTTATCAAAAGTTATTAAAAAAATGCAAGTGAGTATTTTTTAAAATGGGTATTAATACAACCCGCACATATGATAACGAAATACATATTATCGAAATTTTATTATTATGATATTAGTTGAAGTATGATCAAATAGCATAGAAACATACAGCTTTTCTTTTTCTATCAGACTATATAGAAAGAAAGTTTTTTTAAGTCTACTATACGATATTAAAGTGTCACTGTTCCTACTTTTGGTATGCCCTAAGTAGAAATTGCTCATGTCTATTCAAAATTAATTTTCTACAAATTAGAATTTATTTCTAATTTACAGTGTACTGTTGATTCAGTAGATGCTACATATACATTGGTTGTGATCTTTATTTATAAAAATTTGAGTTGTTAATCTCTGGTCGTCTGACAATAGTTACCTTGCAAACAATATTCGTATACTAAATAGTTGATGACAAGTAACTATTATTTCTGAATATTTCAACAGATGAAAGATAATATGTTTCTTCTTCATAATTTTCTTTCTAATTAATAACAATTAAGGAATGATATATGGCAACAAATGTATTCAATTTAGAAAAGTCAATCATAAAGTGAATAGTCTGAATAACTACTATGAAGTTTTGATTAGTTGTTGTAAATCTTAGGAAGAATTTAAAAAAATTGAAATAGTTGAAGAAATTTCTTACGTTTAGTATATACGAGTGTCTATATTTTCACGTGTTCTTATTTACATTCGTGAGTCATTGAATATGTGCTTTACTCTTCCTTGTTCTTTCATCATTCTTTTCTAAATCGTCGAAACTTTGTCCTTTTATGTTCGTCATATTGACTCGCGGCACACATCAGTCATTTCTTTCTGTTCTTACCTCATATTTCTTATCGTCATAGAATTATATGTGAGTTTGTTTGTTGTTCCTCTTCTTCCTATATAAAACGCAGCCTCCTACATCATGTTCCTTTTTTTTTAAACTCATTTTCCGATATAAACATACATTAATAACGTCAATATGACTGTTCGCATCGTGTCATATAATATTTTAGTGCCCATTTATGCTAATCGGCCAGATCATTATACCAAATGTCGACCTGAATTTCTTCAAACTGATCATCGATGGAATTTGATTAAATCTCATTTAGAACACGAAATTGTTCATCATGAAAATACGATCATCTGCTTACAAGAATTGTCTCTTACTCTCTTGCCTAAACTTGAACTATTTTTTCGTCGGCTGAATTATACGTTCTTTCATAATCTTTATGGTAAACGACACAATGATTATATGGGTGTAGGCATGGCAATTCCAGTTTCTATGCAACTCAATTCAATTTCTTTTATCAAAATTGGAGATCATATACGCTCACTCAGTAAACCTCGTGAGAAAAAAGCCAATATTTTTACGTGGGGATGGAATCTATACCGGTTTGCCATGAGTAAATTTATACAATTTACATCTGATCCATGGGAAATGGCCATGGCTAGAGCCAATACTCTCATTTGTTTACAAATCGTTTTAGACAGTAAACCCATATATATTGGTACGTACCACATGCCTTGTCTTTACAAAGCGCCCGATGTTATGGCAATCCATTCTTCGGTTGTGAAGGATTTGATGTTTCAGTTAGCTGGTGGACAAGATTTTATTCTGGCAGGTGACTTCAATATCAAACCATGGGATATATGCTACCAAGCTTTAACAGAGAAAGATTTTCGTGGTGTCAATTTACCAGAGTCTAGTACTTATGGAATTTCTTATCGACCTAATACTGAACAAATATTGAAGAGCGCATATCGAGAGAAAAATGGAGCCGAACCTGCTTACACAGATTTTTCTGATACAGCACCATCACCAAATTTTTGCGCAACATTGGATTACATTTTTTTCAATGGTCATCTTACAGTCGAGAAAGTGTTGGAATTACCAGATCATCCTTCTGGTGAATCTTATCCTGATGAAACACATCCTTCGGATCATTTGATGATTGCAGCAACATTTCAATTGTCATAATTTAAGAAAGACGTTTTAATTTTTTTTTCTTATCATGTCAGCAAAATAAATTTATTTTTGCAACGGACATTGCAATAGTTATACATGTCAACGCGAAAGATTTTAGTCTTTGGAGCCAAAAATAAAATCTTTTACAGAGCGAATAATGTTGCAGACAAGTCGATCTTATTGAAAGGAACAAAGATCGATGTAAATAACTACATAGTCTCATTTCTCTAATCGTATAAGTGTGGTAATTCACGAGCATTTCTGCGCACAGAAAAATTTTTACTTGAGACAACATCGTATCGGCCAGGGCTGGCGATTATCTGTTCATTTCTTTGAAATGTAAATTAATCACCCTTAGTACTAACACTTATGTGGGATGTGATCGTGGGTTGCAGGTATTGATACGGATTTGCTTCCAGGTCTGCATCAATGATTGTTACTGTACAAGTAACAGACAAGAATGTCCATTTTCTTGTACGTTCATGATTGGAGGATGTTACAGTGATGCCATACTTCTTGATATTCACTATTCCAATATCGTTTTATAATTCTTTCTTGCCTTTTTGTTATCTAACTATACATTTAAACGTTTAGTTCACTTTTCTTCATTCCTTCTGACATAAAGATCTTGAACAACTACATCTAGGTACATGTATATAGAGAGAAAGAAAGGTAGAAGAAACATAACACATGACTTTCGAATGAAACTTAACAAACAATTTTCTAGAAAAAAATCCTGCTTAAATTTGTTCGTGTGAGCAAAATTCTACGGTATTACTCTTAGTTGTACTCGAAGTAAAGGCAACTATTTCAAAGTTTTTTCAGTGCAAAATGTTTAGTTCTTGTTGTCTTTATAGAAAAGAAGTATGAGAAAGAAATGAGTCTTTTTCACGATTCGTTTGTTGGCCACAAGTATATCATACAAGCGAGTTTGTTGCTAATATGACATGTTCATTGATCGAAGAGCAAATCATAAATATTGAAGATTCTGATGAATTTAGATCTGTATAAAAAAATTCTAATATTATATGTTACGCGCGTCAGATATTAAGGATATTATATGGACCTGTCTATGATCATTCGACATGTTTCGATTAAACTCATAATCATGCTTTAGAATATACAATTGGAATCATTACTATTTAATTAAAACTATTTTTCCATCATGCACTATTTCCTATCAAGAAATACTAATAATCAGTGAAAAATGATCGAAAAAAAAATGAAAAACTCGAAATACCGATTGATTTTTGTCTTTATTTAAACCAAACTACCTTAAGGTGTTGTTTGATTAACTTTGCTTGAAAACAATATAAATAATTTTGTAGATAATTTTTTCTATTGTTATCAATATCACATCAATTTCTTCATCTCTTGTATTTGAGTTATTTTATCTTTTTATCTTCACTTCAAACAAATGAGATACTTTTTAAGTATTCGAGGATTGAAATTCATACTATTTCATTAAAACGAAAATATCATTCGATAATCATATCTATTCTATAGACAAGAAGAAAATACCATTTGATGATCAGTAAAACTAAGAGATCAATTGAAAATATCCATATGCTCAATCTCTCTAAAATATTGAAGATGAAGATCGAATAATCATAATTCGTTCTATATTAATCGTCCATCTCTCTATTGATTCGGAGTAAAAACCAAATGACATTTAGAAAAGTTGAACATTTACAATAAGAATGTTTTCTATGTTATCTATGTATATATAATTATTAGAATCTCTGGTCTGCATAAGATTAGAAATCTGGTACAAAAATAAACTTTCTACCAAAAATTTGACACTAACAAGATCGCTCAGTACAGCAGTGAAAACAATAGCAAAAATACCAGGATAAAGATTAATGAGAAAAGGACAATTAGCTTAAACGTTCGAGCGACATAGTGTCATCTTTTGACGCTAACGGATACTGAAAATACAATGAAAATTTGTCAATAAGAATAGAAAGTAAGATTTCCGAATTATTTTGTACGTCTCATCGTTGTTTGATGAAGTTCATTCACTATTAAAAGTAGTTTTCATTTAATATGAATAAAAAAGAGATTTTCTTATATCTAAGAATATTATTCTATTCTTAAAAAACTGATATATATAATCATTAATAATGTATTTATTTCATTGAATAAAAATTCAAAAAAAGATTTATGGTTCAACAAGAATTCTTTCAATATTTTCTAAAAATAATCCTTGAAATTGTCCTGGATCAAGATGAGGTATATTTAATGATAAATAATATTCAACATTTGGTTGTATAACAATATTTGTTAAATCTAAATAAAATCCAATAAATCGTTGTTGATCATAATGATCACGTGTATTATAAGTTTTATGTACAATGACTGAATTATTATTGATTTGAGCAGTTATATTCCATTGATCATTTGGATTTAAAATACATATAAATAATAAAAGACGATGTGGTCCTAACCACGATGCATCATTTAATTCTTTATCCGTCCATTGAATAGGATATTCTAATTGACGTTTCATTAATTGTTCCAATAATAAATCACTAACTATTATTGTATTATTAAGAATTTCTGCTGAACGTGGTAAATATAAACCAGGAAATGATAATGAATTATTTAAGATAATAAATTGATTGTTTTGTTGAAATGTTTTTTCTATTCCATTTAATATAACATTTGATATAAAATATTGATTAGGTAAGATAATAAATATAGGATTATTTGTTTGTGTACCAGCTTCACCATAAACACCATTAATAATTAATATGTTTTTATTTGTTAGATAAGTTTGTCCACTAATACCAACAAGAATTGGTCGATCAATTATTGAAATAAACATTAATTGATAAACTGTGACACTTTGACCATCTAATAAAAAATCATTTGTTTGATTATATTCTATAAATTGTATAAATCTTTCTTGTGGATAAATTTCTTTTAATAACCAATAACCTTGTTCATTTGGATTTTTCAGATTTAATTTTCCATCAAATAAAATCTTTCTATGAACTTGTTTATAATATGGATTAAATAAAAATAAAAATCCATCAGAACTATTGGATTTCATTAAAGACCAATCTTTTTCGATATTAAATGGTATACTATTACGTATTTCTTCAATATGTTCATCTGTCCATTTTAACCAATAAGACCAAAATTGTAAAAAATCTTCAGGTAGTAAATAAAATTCTTGTAAATCTCGTGCTGGTATAAATGTATGAATAAGATTTAAACCAGCTGTTGCTATATTAGATAATAATGAATATGAAAAACCCATTAAATCAAAATCTCTTAAATTATTATCAATCCATGGCAAACTTCCATCTGATGAATAACGTTCTGTTTGATGTCCAATAAAACCAGGAATACAATCCATTGATGCAAAATGTTCTAAACGTAATTCAACATTTCCTTGACGCAAAAAATCTGCTGAAATTTTGTCAGTATGTAAAGATGGATATAAAATTGGATATGTTTCAGGATTTTCATCACTTAATAAAGGTGATGTATAACCATTTAAAGTTATCCATGACCATGGACCATCATATTGTGATGCATAACGATGATCCATAATTAAATATGGTAATGCAACAAGTAACTCTGTACGAATCCATTGCCAACCACGCCATTGACTATATTCAGTATTTTGAGTATCATAGAAAAAATTATAATCCCATGCATATCCACCAATACCTATAGTTAAATATATATTAGTTTTCACTTTTGGCAATAGTATTATCGGTTTGATCTATTTGTATTAGAACAAAACAAGAATATCTTGCACAGCTAAACCTACATATTACCTACTTATTGTACTTCGAAATGTTTTCTTTCAAGACGCAATAAGCGAAAGAAAAACTTCCTAAATGAAGATGAATTACCTGTAATTTGTGCAAAATCAATTAATAATTGTAAAAAATATTGTTGAAATTCTACACTTGCTAAAGATGCACAAACAGTTTTACAATGTGAACTTGGAAATAACCAAGCTTGATCTTTTCCTTTCAATCTATAACCTAATGGTGGATAAACATATGGAACTAATTTAATTTGTTTAAATTGTGCGTAATCTAACATTTGTTGAATTGTTAAAGGTATTGAGTCACGATAAGGTTTCCATTGTTCTAAACGAATTTTCTCACCTAATGATAACCATAAAACACTCTCCCAGCCCCAATCGTCAGTGGCCTCTTGACGACTTGATACATTTGTATTTGATGGCGCAAATGTTAGACTATTTATACCAAGTTGTGCACAACGATCAATTAGACGTTTATATTCTTCAACACCATGTGATGTTGAGATATCGATTTGATAATCATTACTATCCCAACCAACTGCATGTTTTATTGATTGTTTACGTTGTGGTATTGGATAAAAAAAGCTTGTTGCTTTTTCATAAGCTTCTCTTTCAGCATAATTTATATCATTTGTATGCCAATATGTAGATAATTTATAAAACCCAATAAGAAAACCTTCACTTAAATAAGATATATTTATTCCGATTTGATATGAGCTTGTTACTGTTTGATTATTTGATGTAATAGAATAATGACCAAATGGATGTTGCCATGTAGCAAATATTCCTAATGTATTTAATTTAGTTCGTAAGAAAATTGTATGTTCTTTATTTAAATCTTGTCGATTTTGAATAATCGAAACAGATGGAATTATTTTATTAGTCAAAGTAAATGTTGTTTCAATTGATGTTATGCTTTTATTATCTATATTTTCAAAATAAATTTGTTTTTCTAGAAATTCCCATTGAAATTTTAATGTATAGATTATTGTTAATTGATAATTTGTTTTATTTGAACATGCATAAGTAAAATTAATCGAATGTACATCTTCTTTGAAATTTATTAATTTTGAACAATCAATTAGAACATTATTCAAAACAATAAAACTTGTTTCATTTGTTATTGTAATCAATTGTGATTTATAATTAAATGATGTTATTTGTCCATTAGATAAATTAAATTGAACAGTTAAATATTCATTTGATAATTCAAATAAATTATCATGATAAAAATGGATCATTATTGACATAGAACAATAAGTAACAGTAAATATCAATACAATATTTATATAAAATATTAAATACATTTTTCAATTTATTCTATAAAAAGTACAAATAAAAAAAGATTAAATAGTTATATAATTATATATTATGATATTAATGAAAGAAAAAGATAAAACACAATTATTTAAACAAACATGATTACATAGATTAAAAAATAAAATTTTCACATGAAAAGGTTATATATTTATTTTGAACTTGTTTTTATTCGAATCATATCTAACACTTAAGAAGAACATACCTTATCTATATATGATGCGTACAGCTAACGTATCATTCAAAAACAATACTCTTTCGTCGTTTAGAAATTCATCTATTGAAAATGAATGTTTGTATATATAATAAGAGTCTGACCAATTGTTATCATTTTATCAGTCTTCTTATTTGTTTTTTTTTATTATTGTTCTGTTTCAAACGAATAACCTTATCATAGACAAAAAAGGATCTGGATGTGGGTGTGATTGTGGTTGTGAGTGTGCGGGCAGAGAAGAATGAAATCCATACCACACACACCTCATATCCCAGATCTACACCCATCTGTACTTGATCTGAATTTATTAATGAAGTGCTTTGCCGACCAAAATGTTCTGTTGATGAACTACATAGGTACCGTAAATTTTACTAGGTGGAAAATCTTCTATTTTTTGTGTGTTAATGATCTTGAAATATGTATGAAGCATACAAAAAGCAAAGCGTTTTTTGTCAAAAATAGTATATCAAGATGGAAAATTTGATTTTGAACTCAATCTCAATTGAATAGAATCACATTCAAATTAAAGATTTTAAAAATTTTGTTCGATCTTTCGAGCATAGCTACGACTTAGAATAATTACGAATATTATTCTATTTTATTTTAACTGATAAAGATAAAAATTTTCACGTGATAGTGTCATAATAATAATGCAAAGAAAGAAGGAAGATAAATATATCAAAATGTTCTATAAACATTATCATTGTGATAAAATTGAAAAAAAAAATATTACAAAAACATTAGAAATTGTAAGTAGATCATCACCATTTTTTTAGTGATATATGTGATAAATATTTTTATTCATCTGAATGGTTAACATTTACTATTTGTATTTTATTTAACATTTCAAACAGTATTTTGGTTATATAATTTATTTCTTATTTATATTGAATATAATGATATTCCTTCAATTGATAAATATCGTATACAAAAAAATAAACGAAAACTTCGTTTTCAACCTGACATTATTCGTCAAATAAAAACGGGAACAATAGAACATCAATTATCAATGATATTTATTTTATCTTTATTATATCATTTATTGAATTATTTTGGTCATGTTTCTGTACGTTCATCAATTCCATCATTATTTACAATAACATGGCAAATTATTACATTTATATTAAGTGAAGATTTTATATTTTTTTGGACACATTATTTATTTCATGCACGTTGGCTATATAATCATATTCATAAGAAACATCATATATTTAAACAACGCAACTGGTGTTGTTTTTGTTTTAGCTAATCCATGGGAATTATTATTACAAAATCAACTTGCTGTTTGGTTTGCATCAATATTTTTCAATGAAAAACATTTATTTACAATATGTTTATGGGTATTTATTCGTATTTATCAAACAATAAATGCACATGACAATAAGAAATAAATTCATTTATCTCATTTCTAATCTTAATCTTATTGAAAAATATTTCAAAAATTTAATTTTTATTTTTAAGAAAAAATAATTGTATTAGTCAATCATCTTACTTATATAAAGAAAAAAAAATATTCTTTTATATTAATTCACAGTTATTGATCAGCTGTTTTAGACAGTTCTCATTGAAATAAAAATAAAATTTAATCGAAATCAAATGTCATTTTAAATAAATATCATATTAAACATCGAATTTCTTTCTCTTCATTGGATTTTTCTTTACAAATATTTATCAAATGAATAAATAAATGCATATATTCTTTATAAACGAAAATAAAAAGGTTGTTTTTACAAAAAAAATCAAGAAATGTCATCAAAGAAAGATAAACTATTTTTTAAAGAATAAAATGAAAGCATAAGTTCTCGCTCAATAAAGAAAATATTCCTTTGTTTTATTCCATACTGTTTTTATTAATTACAATTCAATCATATGAAAATATATCCAGTAGTAGAATCATTCAAATTGAGATCATTTTATTTTGGCAGTAGTTTTATTTATTTCAATATTATTTCATTGAATAAAGTGAATCACATGATATAAAATCAATGCCAATATATCATAATAGAAATATTTATTATTCATTTCCAATATTTTCTTCACTGAACATCATTATTTAAATATCTATATTTTGGGTGTGGATGTGACTGAAAAGAAGAGTCAGACCTATATCCTGCTTATTGCGCATGAAAATTGGATGTGCACAGTTTTCATATTATACTGTTCCAATACTAAAGCTTTGAGTATATTAAAATGAGATTATTTCGGTCAACGCTCTCCAGAGTGAAACTGCCTAGTAGAATCCTATGGAATCCTAAAAAATTCGATAGTTTTCCCAATAGAATCCACCAGTCGGATCTATCGTCCTGTATCTTGCATTGCTCTACTCAAAGCTCAGTTCTAAGATTCGTTTAGACTACAAAAAAACATATTTCCAATTAATTTTTTTTATAGATTTAAAAGGCAGATATCGTGTTTTTTATTTCAACAAAATGAAAAAGGATTGAATATCTGCAAAATTCCTTTAGAGCCTTATAAAAAAAAGAAAGTAATTGTAGAACATTCATACGATATGATAAAATGGAGACCAGCATTGAAGGAGAAGACAGGTGACGGTCATTTCAAAATCTAGTTGAGTTGTCTTCTGTTATCTCATTGTCATTGGCTGAATTTTTCACATAACCACTAGTTTGACGTCCTTGCATTTGTATCGATTCTCTATTACCAACAACTTTCGAAGGTTCTTTGAAATACCGGAGTCACATTTGTATACAATGAGAGACCATAACAACGACAAGAGCCAAAATAATTGTCCATGCCTTAATTGTTTCTGGTTAGTTTAGTCGAACTTTTGATCGCGATGTACTTACTCTTCAACCTTGATTCATAGCTTCAACAAGTGGTAAAAGATCATATTGTATCTGCAGTTAAAGTACCAATATACTCGGATGAGAAACTATAATGAGAAAAAAATAACAAGTCTACGTGAACTGTTTGATTTTTATAAAACATTATGCGACAAATTGATCTGATAATCATTCGAGCTCAATTAGGTAAAATCGGAAAAAAATTTGGCCTTTAACATATTTTTCTATGATAAACGATCGATTAAAAAGAGTTTAGCTTAATATGATTTTTAGTTTAAAAAATGATAAAATTCAATTAAGTTTTTAAAGTCTATCATAATCTTTGTTCGTTTCTTTCCAAATCTTGAATTAGTTTTATCAACTTTAATCTATTATTGACTGTTGAAATTTTTGAATCTACGATTATTTGTTGATTAATTTTAATTATGTGCATCGAATCTAAGCATATTTGTCCAGATTCGATCAAAAAGCTTGAATTTATCCATGACATTTTGAATTTCTTCTGTTTAAAAGCTATAAAGTTACATCTACGGTATGCGTAGGCAAGTAAAATAAGCTTGGCACTGATATATGAACTGCTTCAAATGGAAATGGGATCAATATATTAGACATCGATTAATGTTTAAAGATATTTTTTAAAATCCATTACATTAATAAAATTAAGATGAGATATGATTATTCATGATTTATGTCGTTTATACTCGACTCGTATTATAGCCTACACCAAAAAAAAATTGAGCGTAGGCAGACGATTGATGCTTCATTTCATAAGAGACAACATTGAAAAGTGAATGGCATATTTAGAATTGCTTCATAAGTACAAAATACTCCGATAGTTTTCGTTTGGCTTTACTTAGAGGGGAAATAGTTAAAGGAGAAAGCAAGAGGAAACAGCGAATTTGAAGTAGAAAAGTACGCTAAAGTGCGTCAAAGTAGACTACTTGAAGTAGCCCAAAGTAGGAACAAGTAGCTCAAAGTAACTTCAAGTCCAAAAGTCCACTGTTTCCCCCTTGGAAGAAAGTCTCCCAAAGCTGAAGAGAAACAGCTTTTGCATTGTTTTTTGCAGTAAAATATAGTCTCAGTTGAGACTTTTAAGGATCTCGTTATCCAGTTGACCAATCTTTTCTTCGGGTGTGGGTGGAAGATGGGTGCGAGTGTAGGTGTGAGGTGTGGGCGTGATGGGTGTGAGTGTGAGGTGTAGGTATGGGTACAAGAAAAGATAACACTCATCCACACCACACCCACACCCACCCCCACCTCCACCCACATCCTCTTGTCATATTTTGACGAAATAGGCTAATGCTTGTACTACTAATAAAGGGGTGTTCAGAACTCAGACTGATAAGAGACACATGAATAAAAACTGTTTTTAATTATTACAATTATCTTAAAACAAGAAACAGAATTCTTTGCGAATATGACAGAACAATATATTGTATCCCGACGAATGTGTTAAATTGACAAGAAAATCTACTTGAAAAACAAAGTTCATTAGTGTATAGATCAAGGTCGTTTGCATACGATGCATATCAACCTTTTATTTGGTTTATTAAAATAAATCCATGTTTTAGATCAACGCGAGAAGACACTCAATTGCCCTCATTGTTCAACTACAGTGGTTTTTTCCCACACGAATAGTCAAGGTACTCGAGATATTTGTTGCAAATGTAAAAAAGCGTTTAATGAAGTAACATGCCCTCTTTGCCACAAATCGAATATTTGGAGAAATGCCGATTACCATGCTGGTCGAAAAGTCACGTGCGCCTCATGCTCACAAACTTTTCAGCATCTGAACTGTCCACACTGTGGAAAAGCGGCCTATTGGACTGGACCGTACGAACATACCCCTGGATTGAGAACCCGTTGCAATTCTTGCAACAAATATTATTGCTCTCTCAATTGCCCACATTGTAAAATGATACTTTACTTCAAAGATAATCGTTACAAATCTGGCATATCATATAAATGTTCTTACTGTGAGGGAACTTATCAAACAATTAATTGTCCACACCGTTCGAAATTGAATGTTTGGAAAAACTCCGATCGAAAGCCTGGTTTACGAATAATATGTGATGACTGCAACAATACTTATCAACATATAAATTGCCCAAAATATTCAGCAGAGTCCGTATGGGAGAATGCAGATCGAACACCTGGTGCTCGAATTACATGTTGGGATTGTCATATAGTCTTTCAACATCTCAATTATCCGCATTGTCAAGATTCGCATATCTGGTATGATGGAGAGCATCAGCAAGGAGCACGTATCCGATGCCGTAACTGTCATAATCAGTACCAGCACTTTATACGTCCATATTGTCGAAAGGCGAATTACTCCATGCGAGCTGATGTGAGATCTGGTGATCGCATAATCTGTTGCCGCTGCAACAAACATTTTCAGTAAAATTTTTAAACACAGCGTTAAAAAAACTAGAGACTTCTGAAAAAGCTTCCACAATTTGAAAAAAATCAATTGTTTTTCTACATTTGAATTATAACACAAACAAAGGTTGAAAAGAAATGTAAAAAATATATTTTTTGTTACTAATAAGTTGAGTAATGCACCAGAAAAACTAGTCATAACTTCATTTTGAAGAAAATGTCATTTCTCCATTGGGAATACTAAAATAAATCCTTGAACGAGTTTGTTTTCTTGAGAATTATAAAGAAATAAAGTTGATTTTATATTAGATATATTATGAACTTTGCACAGTTTTCGGACTTCTAAACTATAATATTGTTTTTTTCAGACTTTTTTTATTAGAAAATATTGTACATCCCCTGCTTGCGATCTTGGAATTCTCACTAAAATACATTGTATATTCGTCTCAGTTCTGCATAGTTTGATCCAAATCAATACTTTAAATAATTAAGTTTTTGATGATGCGCATTATTAGTAAAAGCACATGCAAACAACTGAAATTTTCAAGTTTTTATCTTTTTATTGCTATGATTTCGTGGTATGCAATAATATGTAATAATTCTAATATACTGAACAGTTATAACCTTGTAAAAAGAAAAACATCATTTTTTCTGTACAAATATTGCAATAATTTTTTTTAGAAGTAATCAGCAAAGAAATGAATAAAATATTTGAAGTTTTCCGATAAAAAATGAAAATGTCAACAAAAAGTATTTCAACATTTTCGGAATAATTCGCAATTATTTCTATGTGATTTCAATCACAATCCAAGTATAATATAATATTTATAATTAAAATGCATCAATGAAATTAACAATGCTTGATCGCAATACTTTCATCCTATGTCATCATATACTTTTTTCGGTAGTTTAGAAAGCATACATTTTTTACATTAAAGCAGAAATTAAAAGTTTTATGTAAAGTACTCTTTCACTTAAAAATAAATATCAACAAATACAAAACATGAAAATGAGCTCTTAAAAGTTACAGTTCTACTATAACATTGAATTATCCGTGTATCAACGAATATGATAGCATAAGATTCGTTTAAGTGATGATTAATCATTGAAACCATTCGTATGTAACGTGTACGTTTTTACTATATTGTATGCTCGAGCGAGAACAAAAAAAAAAAAGAAGTGGACCATACTGAATCAATCATTTAGAAATCAAGTGATACTTGATCGACAATGAATACTTGTGTACATAGTCTATTATTTTTTTCCAAACTACTCTAAATTTGCTAGCATAACTTTACTTTAAATTGTTGATTTTCTTTTCAGACAGTGAGCCATTAGTAAATGTGACATAAGCGAGCTGCATCATCTAAACGTTATCAACTCAAATAATCTTGAACGTCATGATTGATACTTTTCTTCAATATCATAAAACTCTAACAAATAAGATTGTGAAATTAGAACTTTTTTTGGTGATATATAGGATTATTCATACTCTCATCAAAACAGACGTTGCATTTTTTCCAGGTGTCATTACATAAGAACTCATTGATNGAATAATAAATATAAAATCTACTAAATCAATTTTTGATTTAGATATTAAAAAAAATTTTTTCTTGTTGCTCATTACAATTTTATAGGTGTCATTACATAAGAACTCATTGATTTATTTTATTTGTGCATATATTTTAACAAAGTTTTTATTTTCGTTGTAAAAGTAAAAAAAGAAGAGAATTTGATTTTTCCCCCTTTTGTTCTAAAAAAATTCGAAGGCATTTGATATTAAAAGATATTATAATCATTAACAAGGTCATTAACTGTAAGCTACAAGTTAAATTTGGTAAGAGAAAAAATAGTCAGATATTATTTATTTATATGTATCAGCATGACATGTTGGTTGCCTCCGTAAACAAGATTGTCTATCAGATTGAAAATCGATGATACGCTACCCTTGCTTGTTTATGTCATAGATAAAAGGTTTCATTTAAATAATCTAATGACGAAATCTACAATACTAAAATATTTATCTCATTCAGCATTGTCAATTTGAACATTTTAGCAAAACAAACATAGAATTGTTTTATTCATCTTTTCGAAAAATGAAATAACTAGTTTTTTTTTCCTGAAAGTCATATTCAAATACAATTTAACACTTAATTTGAATATCTGTTTCATATTGAAATAAGTTTCTCATTTTATAGAACTAGTATATATCATACAATGTTATTGATTGACTTCTTATAATAATCCTAGGATCAAAGTAAAAGAATATAAAATAAGAAAAAAAAATTCAGATTTCTAATACATAATGTTCTCCTGATATTTTCATCGAAAGAGAAATAAATATAATCATAGAATAAAAAAAATTTGTACTTGAATTATTTTGTTTTCATCTCAAGTAGAAGTATAAACATCTACTTCACATGATAGTGCAATTTCACTACTCTCCATGTTATTCATGCATAAAAAAAACACACCTTGACGCAGTCAAGGATTCATATTATTACAAGTTAAACATCAATCTTTTTTTATCGTTGAAGCTTATTCAAAGATAAATATCTTCATTAAGTCCTGGTTAAATCAGTGAGTATGATTGTACAAAAAAAATTTTGTTTCTTTATAAGTCGTTTTTTCCACCTGTACACATTGTAGCGTGTTTTATATCGAAAAAAATAATCTAGTATTTATATTAGACATACTGATTATATATAAAATGTATGCAAAAAATAAACAAAGAGAAATATCTGTAATAACCTAATACATAATTTATTTTTTTATTTAATTTCAGATAAATCAAATAAACAAAAAGATGCAGAACAACATACAACGAAGAACTGATAATCAACGTACTGTACGTGTTGATAGAATGGGTACAAATGTTTACTCATCAAAAGATAATAAAAGTATGCATAAAACATTAAATGGAGAATTTATTCTTTATCAAATGTTACTTGAACAAATTTCCAAAAGAAAAAAAGAATTAATATTTCATCAAAATAGTCTAACAGAATATTTTAAACCCGAAAATTCAAATGATCAACAAGTTATGAAAGAATTTGATAAAGAATATACACCGGACAAAGCAATTCATTGGTATACAAGAGAAACATGTATTTATAAAATTTTAAATAAAGCATTACGAGCACAATGTATTGATGATATTATTCCATTTGGATCATTTATTAGAGATTTAACTAAACAATTAGATGATGAACATACATTATTTATAAAACAACTAAAAACACCAATTATTAAAGTTTATCGAGGACAACATATTAGTAAAGATGAAGTTAATCGTCTTAAATCGGGTATAAAAGGATTAATTTCAATAAATTCATTTTTATCAACAAGTACAAATAGAAATAAAGCAATAGAATTTGCAACAGGTCCACCACCATCTACTAATGATTTAACATCAATTTTATTCGAAATTGATGTTAATATAAATTATCTAGCTAAACCATATGCTGACATAAGACGTATTAGTGCTTTTCCCGAAGAAGAAGAAATTCTTTTTACAGTCGGTTCAATTTTTCGTATTGATAATGTATCTCATGATGATAAACTTAATCTTTGGATGGCTAATTTAATATTATGTTCATTTGATGATGCCGATATAAAAGATTTTTTATCATCATTAAAAAAAGAATTAAATGATCAAAATGAATTTGTTTCAATTGGAAATTATTTTATTCATATGCTTAAATATGATCTTGCTGAAGAACATTTTAAAAAAATTTTAAATCAAAATTTAATCGAAAAAGATATTGATTTTGCTTATTGCTATTATGGACTTGCACAAGCTAATATTAAACATGAATATTATGATTTAGCTATATCAAATATAAACAAAGCATTATCATATTTATTAAATAATTCATCACTTAAAAATCATTCACTTGTATCATCATGTTATAATGATTTAGGTTCAATTTATGCAGAACAATCAAATTATCAACTTGCATTACAATATCTTGATAAAGCATTATCAACAGATGATACTAATAATGTATCAAAAATTTTTGCATCTTTATCCAATGTTCATTTTAAAATGTCACACTATCATATAGCATTAGAATATATTAAAAAATCTCTTGAATATCAAATCGAAAGTGAATATCCAGCAATTGCAAATACATATAGTAATATGGGTAAAATTTATATTGCAATGAATGAATCTGAAAAAGCATCTACAGTATTTGATAAAGCAATTGAATATCAATTAAAAGATCTTCCTGATACTCATCCAGATGTTTCTTATACTTATAATGAAATTGGATTAATGTTTTTGGATAAAAATAATTATGAAAAAGCTTTAGAATATATGGAATTAGCTCTTCATTTACAATCAGAATCCGTGCCAAATAATCATCCTGATTTTGCAATAACATATAGAAATATTGCTAATATATATATGAAAAAAGGAGATTTAGATAAAGCTTTAACATATTATCAAAAAGTGTTAGATAATCAATTGAAAACATTACCACCTAATACACCTTCAGTTGTTGAAACTTATCAAGCTATTGAAAATATTTATCGAAAAAAAGATGATTATGAACAAGTATCAATTTATTCTCAAAAAATACTTGATAGTCAATTAGAAAGAAAGAAATTAGGTGATAAATCAATAAGTGATACATATAAAAACATTGGAGATTATAATTTAGAAAAAAATAATCTTGATAAAGCATTATATTATTATCTTGATTTATTAAATAATGAATTAAAAACAAAATTTCCTGAAGATTTTTCATTAATTCATATTTATGAAACAATTGGAAATATTTATTATAAAAAACGTATTTTAGATCAATCATTATTATATTATAATCGTTCACTTGATTGTTATTTTCGAAAAGAACCGTTTGATCAATCTAATATTGATGAAATATATAAGAAGATTGGAAAAATCTTTTTAAAAAAATATGATTTCGATCAAACATTACTATTTTATCATAATCAAACATCACAGGACAGATCATTATCAACAAATAAAATTCTTGATAATATTTATTTTGAAAAACGTCATTTAGAACAATGTTTTCATTATTATAAAAAATATCTTCATAAACAACGTAAAACATATTCGGAAAATGATCCAATATTATCTGATACATATTATATATTAGCAAATATTTCATTTGAAAGAGAAAATTTTGATAATGCATTAAAATATTCTCTTTCTTTATTAAATAATGAATTAAATCGAAAACAAATTTATGATCCATCATTAGAAAATCTATTTAAAGCTATTGGAACTATTTATTTTAAACAAAAAAATTATGATCAGTCATTAATTTATTTTTATAAATTACTTGATTGCCAATTAGGAAAAATACCAAAGAATTATTCATCAATAGATGATAGTTATAATATGATTGGAAAGATTTATTTAAATAAAAATTATTTTCATCAATTTTCAAATGATTATAAAGAGTTAAAGAAACAATCATCCATAACAAAATCTCATACAGATAATTTTCTTATTGAAAAACGTCATTTAGATCAAACATTAGGATATTTTCAAAATTTGATGTATAAACAAAATAATAATCAATCATTAGATGATATTTATACGATTCTTGGAAATATTTGTTTAGAAAAACAAGATTTTAATCAAGCATTAAAGTATTTTCAAACATTACTTGATAAACGATATCAACGAAATAATTTTGGAGATGCATCGGTATGTAATACATATTTAATCATAGGTAATATTTATGCAAAAATATCTCATATGGATCAAGCATTACAAAATTACAGACAAGGATTATCTGTCTGTGAACGTTTACCATCAATAGATCGATCTATAATTCATGAACTTAAATCCCGAATACGTCATTTACCTTGTTCAAGAAGATGAAATCATTTGTACAGATTAATCATGTAAACTTGATGAACATGTAGACAGATTTCAAACTCATACTGAACAGTGAGTTTTGCATTTAACTCAGCGTTTATTTAAATTATCGTTCTTCTTTATTTTTCTATTTTTTTCTTGTATGATTTATTTTATTTCGTTTATTAACAAAAATAAAGAAGTAAGATAAGCATGAATATGTTTGGACATGGATGTAGGTGTTGAAATTATTTCCATCAATACCACTTATACTCACAACGACATTTGCCTTCATAGTTTTCTTTTTTTGAAGTAGACAGTGGAATATTTATAGAGAAATTGATTATACATATATGGGTTCGAAAGTATGATTATTATTTTCTTCATAACTGCTTCATTGACTAGAGAGGTAGAGTGTTTAGTCACACAGATGTGTTTTAAATCAGTCAAAAAATTTCATATACTAATTATATCTTGGCTAGGGTGTGGGTGTTTTGAAGAGAAGAGAATATGAATACACCAATACGCCACCCACCATCATGGCTCACAGACACAGGATACCCACACCCTTCAAGATATCATCTATTGGAAACTTCTCCCTCCTGGCACCACAATAGACTCGGAGCTCTACTGCAAACAACTCCAAAATTTGAAAGTTGCACTGAAAACCAAGCGTCCAGAATGGCGTAAAGTTCGACTACTTCATGACAATACCAGACCTCATGCAGCAAAGGTCACCAGCAAAAAGCTGGAAGAATCAAACTGGGAGTTCTTACCCCATCTACCGTATTCACCTGATTTGGCACCCTTCGAGGGTGTGGGTGTGGGTGGGTGTGGGTGTGGGTGTGGAGTGTGGAGTGTGGGTGTGGGTGTGGGTGTGGGTGAGGGTGTGGGTGGGTGTGAGTGTGGGTGTGGGTGTGAGGGTGTGGGTGTTGGTGTGAGTGTGGAGTGTGGAGTGTAGGTGTGGGTGGGTGTGGGTGTGCTCTGTGTTCACTCGTATCCACACCTGCACTCACACCCACACCCATGCCCACACCCACACCCATACCCCACCACCACATCCACACCCTAATTTAACCAACGATATTGAATTATTTGTTACTATTTCTCACGATGTTCAACGTGATGATATCCTACAATAGAGCAATTTAACATTGGACTCTTTTATAGAACTTGACATTTCATATCTTATGTGAAAATTCAAAATTATATTAAACGATTGATTGAAGATTTATAGAGGAAATCACTTTAAAAAAGTCACCGCATAAACTCGTTTCTACTCTTGTTACGCCCAGGGTTGCCAGATCGTCCAAATTAGTCGGAATTTTCAGAATTTCCTAAGTTTTTCCGACTGCCGTCCGACTTTCCGAATTTATCTGAATTTTTGAATTTTTTCCGAATCCTAGTATTTTTTTTTTAGATTTCCTTTCTATTACAATTTTCCATATAAATTTTGATAGATTTCATATGGAGCCATCTTTATTTTCTTATAATCATGGGACAATTGATTTTATTCTTACAAATAAGAAGAGAAGATTTAATATGATAATTTTTTCTTCAAATCTCATCTCGTCTAAGATTTGTTAAAATAGCTTCAATCAATGTTTAGTTTTCAAAGAAGTCATATAAATAAATAATATCTCTAAAAACCTTAATCTAAGTGTAAATAAATATGTCGTTTTGCATTTTAAAAGCTATATTTCAGAATAAACTGAACGTGATTATGGATGATAAATCAGATGATTCGTCTATTGGTATGACCGTGAGTGTAGAAGAACAAGAATCTATTCAACCAACAACAATTTCAAATTCCAAAAAGAGAGAAAAGAAAGGTGTTTTTAAAAAGAAGTGGACATTAGATAAAGAATTGTCATCTTGGTTACAGGCAGTGAAAAATGATTGCAAACAAGCTCGTTGTAAAGCTTGTTTAAAAACTTTTAGCATTCGTGAAAGAAAATCAGCTTGAAGAAAGCATATGAATAGTGAAATTCATAAAACACATATGAAAACATTTGGAAATAATATATTAATAACCCATACTTCATTTGGTGAAGCACAAAAAGTTTCAGCTATAGAGGGCACATTTGTTTATCATGGAGTAAAGCGTGCACATAGCTAGTCAGTACTTTCTAACCTTCTACTGAAGTGACGTTCACCAAGACAAAAAATAGGAAAAACACTAGCAAATAAACTTGCTTCGTTCAAATCTTCGTTCCAGAAACTAAATCGCTTGATGAGTATTCGCAATCATTTCATTGAAGACAAATTGAGAAATAAAAGACAACGAGAAACATTGGAAAACAAATTTCATCCACAGTTATATTCCTCGAGTATGGATGCACTGAATATTCAAAAAATGACGAAGGTAAAGATATGTGTGTGAGTAACAGTGTTAATGTAGGTTGTCTGTGCCGTTGCGCGGGTATGTGCGTTAGTTGTGATTGTGAGTGTGGGTATAACTGTAAATATTATCGAGTGGAAATTCGAACTAAAAAGCCAACACTCACACCCAATTTGATAATCTTCGATACGTTGATGATGAACAATTCAATTTTTGTGAAATTTGTCGCTCAACAAAAGTTATATCTGATTGAGTAAAAGATTTTATTCATTTATTTGGAAACTATTGGTGGCACTATAGTTGCTGTTATTACACTTGTCTGATAAGTCCGTGATCATTTCTGAATCATGGCAGGTAGTGGATTTTTCATACTATACTGTTATTCTTTTCTGCGATTACTGAAAAACCATTCATTGATTATTGACAAACATTTTTTTTTTTTAAATCTTCATCCATCTGTAATTGGCTTTATATTCTCTTTTTGACTAACATATTGCTCTTGAACGAGCAGGAAGAGTTGAAATTCGCTCCCTTCAATCTTGAGAAATTTTCGTTTTTCTTCACTGAAGTTACAGCGATTTTTTATATTCTTACTCACCAATTCTGAAAAAAGTGCTTGAACTTTCGGACTCTGGTCAATTTCAACAAAAATCTTTCAATCGGTCTCTTGAGTCATCGCTCAGCACCACCCACGCCTTCCGTACACCTATCGTCGAAGGGAAACAGATTCATTTTGATCATAATATCGACATTGCATACGTGAAAAACATGCTTGATTATGATATTTTTGCGCAAATTCATTAACATTATTCAATCCAGGTTCGTTGAAGAACGAACATTTTACTACAGTATTCAAATAAATTTTGTTGTATGTTGCACTTTGAATTCAATTTAGTTATAAGATTTCTTCAATGATTTGTCGTTGTGTAGTTACATCTTGAAAAAGAATCAAGCACTTGTTTGATGTTCTCATCATTGCTGGAATAGCCAACTGTTATTGTTCTTTTTCATAATCTCAAAATTGTTGAGTAGATATTATTAATTTAAGGTGGTCGGAAAAGAATTGCCAATGAGAAAGTGAGGAGAGTGTCTCATTTTATAAGATATTGTATTCTATTTTAGATTTTTCTTTGGTGATTAGTATAGGATTTGAATTTTTCTTTATTATTAAATATGTTGTTTGGACATTAATATTTATTATCAACGAACAAAAAAGAATCGAGAAGAACATTCTTTTTTTTGGCATTTTTCTGTTCTAATCGATGAATAAATAAAGAATTTTCTTAAAAATACTTGAAAAAGATTAAGAATTATTTTAATTTTACATACATCATTTTTGTTCTAAAGAAAATTATATCGAATATTTATAAACTCTTAAAACCAGCATTTATACTTCCTATTTCTTTTGCTCTCTTTGTTACACAAAAAAAAATAACAATATAATATCTTGTTGTAATTGTAGCCATTAACCAGATGAAATCAACAAAAGAAACTCTATCCCACATTATGTTTTTTTTTTGTCTTTATCATTAATAAAAATAAAGCTCGAATTGCAGAAGCTTGCAACGATGTACACATCTTTGTTTTGTGTCTTTCCAGATGATTATCAGAATAAATTTTAGTTGTTCTAGAGATTTCAGTATTACATTCGTCGATCTATCAACACATTTACAGACCGAAAGTTATGAAGATAAAGAAAGTAGAAACATGAAACAATGTAATCAGTGAAATTGATTGTAGAAACTTAAATCAATCAAATGGATGATGACGAACTCAGTTAAATTTTGTTTTCTTTTTTTAATTCAACAGTAAACTCATCATCACTAATCGACTGATTTTTTCTTTTGTTTTAAACAAACTTATTGTTTGATAAAAACCTCTTTCAAGCGCATATTATTATGCTAATCTTTGCGAATGGAATCGTTTTTTTTTTTTTGTTTTCTTTTTTTCTCTCGATTTGCTGAATAAGACAAGGACTATTGAACAAGTAGCCTATTTCCTTTCTGTTACATGACGTTATCATAAAAGAAAAGAGTACTAGAGAATATGAGGCTGCCGATGACAATGACAATGACAAGAAAGAAAACCTAGAGAAAGCTGTTTTATTGTTATGATTGCTTTGAGTATCTGATCAGAACGATTCGGTTGATTGTAGCGTGTTGTTAAAAAAAACGGAAACACGAGTGATAGATCTTTTTTCGTCTGACACACGCATTTGAAAGTCACCGGAAAGTAGAATAAAATGAAGGACTAATGCTACTACTATTCAACGAAATATAAAATATGAAGGTAACTTTTGATATGATAGAAGATTTGTCGACATATTAATCGTAGATAACAAGTAAAGACAAAACACATCATTCATGTACAAGCAAATCTCTAAGAAATCTAATTGACAGATGTCGACTAAATAGACAACAGAAAAACGTAGAAGAGATCCAATTAATTAATGTCAATATTCATTGGTGCATGTGACAAGTTTCTTTTCTTTTCCTATTGTTAGTTTTGTTAAATATCCAATGGATTCTGACAAGATGAACAAGTGAGTTTCTTTTTTTTTCTTCTATCGAGTATTTCATTCATTATGACATATTCAATATTATAAAGATTTTTCTTCATAAAACATGAACGATAACGTCAATTATTTTTCTGAAAATTTTACAAATACTTCTGTTGATCATCGGTATTATTCGACAATTCCAAATAATATACAACTACGTAGAAATAGTTATCAAATGGCTATTCGTACATCAAAACAAGATCGTCTAGAATTTTTATGTTCTACAACTTCATCAATATCTTCTATTATTGATCATATTAATACAACTCGATCACTGTGTACAATGTCTGATGGTTGTTCATATTGTGAAAATGATTATATACAACGAAGTATTAGTCAACCAGTAGTTCATTCTCCTAATAATGATATTTTATTAGAAAGTGCAACATTTTTACTTGATTCTCCTGTTCATGCTCTTCATCCTGCTCATCATAAGTCTTGTGGAATATTTTCATCAACAAATCCATTTGTAACTAGTAATTCATTAATTACTAATGAATCATTAAATGAAAGAAATGATTGTTTAAATTCATCAATAATATCAATCATATCTATTTATCGAATTGTATTTCTTCGTTCGTTTGCAACAGTTTTTGTTTTAGCATGTTTATTTACAATTGAAGTACTTCAAACATCAATCTATTCAATTGAACATAGTTTTCAAATATTATTAACATTACATTTAAGTTCATCAATTTCTGCATTTATATGTGCTGTATATATATCACATATTCAATTAACACGTTATCGTTGGAAAATTTCTGATATACTTGCATATGATCGTTGTTCACAAATTTTAATTATAATTACAACTATATTTACTTCAACATGGATCATAATACAATATTTTTATTCATTTTATTTTCTTTTACTTATGAGTACAAGTATAACTGGTATTAGTCTTAGTTGTTTGATAATAAAAATATTTGATCATTTATTACAATTATCAGCAACATTACCAATTGAAAATAATAAATTATTAACGAAACGTATTAATATATTTATATGTATCTATAATTCTATATGTCATTTAGCATTAATTATTGGTGGAACTTGTCTTTTAATTGTTATTTTATTTGAACAAAGAAAATATAAATATATATTAATTGGTTCTCCATCATGTATTTTAATTCCATGTTTACAATTAACAAATCAACAAGATGATAATAAACAATTATTAAAACCATTATCACAATCAATGTCAATAAATTTAACGATGTATTTAACAAAAACTCAACAAGGTAGATTTTAATAAAAAAGAAAAACGATTTATCTTTTATTTAATCGAATAAGATTATTTTCTAGTATGGATAAATGAATCAACACGTTATATATTTTTTGTTTGTTTAATTATATTAATAATAATTAGTTTATGTATACAAGTTAGTACTGAATGGACAACATCAATAATGAGTATGAGTAGACGATTATCAATATTATATTATTCAAATAAAGATTTATTAAATGATACATCAAAAATTATTCATTATAAACATTATTTATTTGCTTTATTTATTGGTTTTCAAGAAGGTTATCTTTTTGGAAACATTATTAAAGTAATTACAAAAGTTCATATCTAATTTTATTTTTCAAAGATTAACTAGTAAAAACATTACTTAGAATTTCCTATGTTAAGATCTGAACTGATCGTTCGAAAAAAACTTTTGCACTTTTGATATGAACTTCGAATTGGGGACTAGTTGATCCCTATTAGTGATAATATGAAGTGTGAAACACAAGTAAAAGAAGATGTCCGAATGCAACATCGTATTTAATATAATAGAAATCTCGTCAAGTAAAATGTTTAATGGATTTTAAACTGTATCTATTAAAAAACAGAGCTTACAAGTTTTATGTTGCCGAGATTTCATTGAAAAATATATTTCACTGCGATAATAATAAAAAAAGTTCTCTATGAGCGCTGCATATTACAATTCTGACGAAAATTGTTAATGTCGGGTTCGAATTAATTTTGACAGAATTTGAAGATTGGAGTCCTATATTGGATCGAGTTGATAAATATCGAGTAGTTCTTTCCTACTCAACATAACTTGAACGACTCTTGTGCACTATCAATGTACATTGTGTGTGATCAACACATGCATCAGACTAACTGTAAGAAACGGCTACTCTAGTCGATGCGCCTAGGGACGGATTTTGTTGAGTTTATCAGCCCAACTAGATGCAAGAATCTATTGAAAATAAAAGTCAAATTTTTATCTTTCATCGTTATTTCAAAGAGATTTATGTCTTAATCAAAAACTTATAATATGAATATAATCAGATAGCATTTAGAAGTTTTTTTCTATATACCATTTAGTTTGATATAACATGTCTTTATGGTCTTCAACATACAGCCGAAATGTTAATTATCTATGGAGTAGGTGCAACAATATCAAGTATATTATTGGCTTTGATCATAAAACGTATGACAATGATGGTAAAAGAAAAATTTTTCGTCGAAAAACAAAATTTTTTTCTTTTTCCTAAATTTTTTGTTTATTTAGACTTGTGTATCATTTACAACACTTCTTCATTTAATAACAATCATTTTATTATTTATCATTCGAATACAAAATGATCTATATAATATTCAACCAATAACTTTGAAATATATTCTATTTTTTTCTTATGGAATTATTCTTGGTTTATGGTCAACAATTTCTATTTGTAAGTAATTTCTATTTGAAATAAAAAACAAGAATTAATTAAATCTATTTTCTAGATTCTATATGTAATTCAATGAAATTTTCTTCATCATCAACATTTGCTCAATCATTAGCTCTTCGTTATTTAGGTCGTATTATTGCTTATACATGTACTTTATTTCTATGTCAAACCATCCTTATTTATATCGATACATGCTGTTTATTATGTTTATTTTCTTTTATATTCATATGCTATTGTTGTTGTAATCAATAAAATTCAAAGGAACTTAGTTTTTTTTTTTTTTTGTTTATATATATTTTAAGGAATATAGAGAGACTATATTTTATGTTTAAAGAGAACGAAAGTATAAAAAAAAAAGAAAAGTAACGCATAGAACAAAGAGACAAACGCCGAATACTGATAGCATCAAGGCAGCGTAATATATATATATATATATGTATATAGAAATGGTATAGATTTTGGTGGCCGGCTCAATATGTTTTAGTAGATAATGGAATGTAATCATTTCGATGTTTTTTTTTCTTTTTTTTTTCTTTTTAAAGACAGAATGTCTAACAGAGGTAGCAAAGATAAAATGAAGAATAAAGAAAAATGACAATGAGGAGGAGCTCTAACCCTGAGCAAGGCTATGTTCACATTTGGAAAAATAAGCAGACATATATAAGAAGAGCGAGAAAAGAAATGAAATTACACACACACACACACACGCACAAACACACAAGCAAAATGCGATAGAGAATAACGCTCACTGTGTATGAGACAAATGAAAAATGAGGATAAACAATAACAGTGTGATTGGCTTTTTTTTTTTTTTTGTTTATTATTATTTTTTTTCCTCAATGATTGCCATTATTTAAATCGCCAGCAGCACTGTTTCGTATTGTTGAATTACCACCATTAAGTGTCTCTGATACACTTGCGTTTGTTGCTTCAGATTGTAAATCATCATCAGATAATTCGGAATAATATTTTGTTGATGTTACAAGTGTTCGAACGTAAGATGTTGAAGAACTATGAGCTGCTGAAGGGCTAAAATAATAAAAAAAGAAAAGAAATATTTTATTAATAATAAAAAAAAACAAAGAAATAGTGAATATAAATTAGAAAAGCATATAGACAAAAAGCTAAGTCTTGTATACATTGAGACAATACAACATTAATCGAACCTTATTGGTCATTGAAAGTCATGGGAATTATGTCGAGAACTAATTGGTAACAAGGAAAAATTCAATTTTAATATAATATTGACATGCGATAGTTTTCGGAGTCTTTCAATACATGCATTTGTTGTGTCATCATCTTACCTGTTGGGAACGGAACTAACAGTTTGACTATAATTAAAGATTTAAATATTTATGTGCACGAGAAAAAGAAAAAGGATAAGCATTGCGCAAAAAGCGATTGATAAAAAAAATAGATTGAATACCTCATTATTTTTATCGTCATTTAATTTGGCGACTCGATTGGATGTAAGATCAGTGATAGGTGGTGGTTCTCTTCTGATTTAAGATTAGTTAAGAAACAAAAAAAACAAGTTTAAGAATTTTAAATTAACATTTCAAAAAACAAAACTGATCTTATTAGATAGAGAACGAAACAAAAACAAAACATTAAAGATCGAATGAAATTTTATTCTTACCGTGTTCGTTGATAAGCTGGATTTTCTTCAATTTCATCTTTTTCTCGTAAGGCTTTACGTAAACGTTGTTTCATTTGTGTTACTTCTTCTTCTAATTCTTCTTCTCTTCGTTTCATATTGCGTACACGCACACTTCCTTTTTCGGCCTTTAAAAAACGAAAAGAAAATAAAAAATTCCTTTTTTTTTTCGAATATGAAATTATATAATTACTTGTTCTTTATAACCATCTGCTTGTTTTCGAGATTCATCAGCAAGAGCAGCAGCGTCACGAAGACGTTTTTCAAGTGTACGAACAGTTCGACTAATTTTTTGTTTTTCTCTATAAACAGATATAAACGAAATATGAAATATGATTAAAATGTTATTTTGTTTTTCTATACATACCGAACTTCACCATCGAGTTGTTCTTCAAGTGCATGAACTTTGGCTTCAAGTGCTCCAAGCATGGCTCTTGATTTTCCTTTGCCAAATTCTTCACTTTCTTCAAGTTTTTCACGTAAATCTCGATTTTGTCGTTCAAGATTACCACGTACAGCCTAGAACATATATATCAAATTTTATTCAAATATTCTTTTTATTGTCTAAGATTAACTTACTTCAGCTTTTTGATTATTAGCTTTTTCAGCAGCAAGATCAAGCATAAGTTGCTCAACAGTTATTGCTAATTTTTTATGTTTATCACCAATTATTTCTGTATTTGTTTGTTCTTCTTCTAATTCTTCTTCTAATTGTGCTATACGTGCTTCAAGTCGACGTTTTTCATCAATAAATGCACCTCTGAAAAAAAAAAGAAAAATAATGATTTATTTTTCTTATTCAAAATTGAAAACAAAACAAAAACTAAACATACTTTCCACTACCAATAGCAGCTAATTCTTGTTGAAGTTCATCACGTTCTAATTGTGCTTGACGACGTTGTCGATCAACAAGATCTTTTTCATCCATTAATTGTTGAAGACTTTGTTCGAGAGTTTTTATTTTTGTTTGCCATTCTTTAGCATTCATCAAAGATTCATTACGTATGACTTTAATTTCTTCCATTTCACGTGTTACTTCACGAATTTGAGTCTATAAAAATATATTAAACAATTGATATAGAAAAAATTCGACAAAATGTTTCTAGAATCCTTTAATGTAGTTATTGTTGATAATTCTAGAGAAATCGCTTTAGTGTTTGTATTTTTGGAACAGATTTCTTCATTATTCTTTTATGTAATCCTCTTAAAATGCAATAGGAAAGTAATTTATTTATTATAACAAAGCATTATTGATATACGATCTTTGACCGAATATCAACAACAACTGTCACGATCTGTGACATTTCCATGGTTACGTCTGTCAGTGATGGATTTAGTGCGGGAGGTGCTGAGGGACGATCGCCTGAAAAAATAAGCTGATATTAATTCTACTCAGTTTTAAAACATGTTTTATGAACGCCTCCATCATAAAAATTCTAGATCTGCTACTCTCGTCCGCTTTCACAAAATAAAGTAATATATATATATGTATAGGATAATTACTTGTAATCGACGTGTATTACGTAATGCTTCTTCTTTTTGTTTATTAGCTTCGTCAATTTGTTGACGTGAATCTTGAAGATCAATTTCAATTTTTTTACGTTGTTGAAGAATTTGTTGTTTCGATTTTCTTTCTTCATCAAGTTCTAATTCATATTCTTTTAATTGTTTATTTAATGAACGCATACGATCTTCAATTTGTTCGTTATTTTCATGTGCATGTTTTTCCATTTGTTGTTTAAGTGCACCTATATTGACTTCACAACGTAAACGTGCATCTTCAGCTGTTTGTAATTCATCTTCAAGTTCAATAATTTGTTGTTTTTGCTCATCAACAGTTGCCTCTGCAAAGAAAATAATAAACGTGTTTTTTTTTTATTATCTTTACAAATTCAAATTTATTTTCATATCTGTCAAACATCTTTTGTTAGGGCTGCCTCCTTAAAAAAAGAATCGAAATTTAGATCAATGTATAGGAAAAATAGGCAATCCTTTTTACTATTTTCTCTAAGTATGATTTTCCAGGATTCTCGAAGAAGCTTCATTGTAGTCATATTTTGTTTTGTTTGAAAGAGCATATAAAACTATAATGCTCGTGTTTTGAATTAGTATGCAATTGTGTAAAGAAATAAGCATTTTTCTTCGCATGACAAAAGTAAGAGTTTACAAAAAAAAGAAAGAAACATACTCTTTGAAACAAAACAAAATATATAAAATGAAGGCTCACAGAAAATTTGAGACTACCAAAACATGTTTGCTAAATATTTCCCTCGAATGTTATGATATAAGGACTGAAAATTTCATGCTATATGAGTACACATGATCCAAGATCGATTTTTGAGAGAGGCACATATTTAATTAAAAATGAAAATCACTCGAAACTGAAAAAAAGACTAATAGTTGCCACATCGAATTAATCAAAAAATCCTCATGTTATCGAGAAAATTAATATCTGACAAAATAAAACTATTTGACAAGCAAGTCAAGTATATTTTTGTTGATCTCTATCTGCGTCATATAATAAATACATACTATAGGATTATTAACTAAATAAATTAATTCAATCGCTTGTTTTGACTAATTTAAATCGTTAGAAAAAGAAAAAAAACCGAAATATATATATATATTTTTTTTTGTCTTACCAAGTGCTCGTTTAATTCTTTCTAATTCATGAATATTTTTTCCAATATCATCTTTAGTTGAAAGCATATCATCAAGTTCAGTACGTAATTGTCTAAAACGTTTTTCTAAATCATCATATGCTAAATTTCGTTCTTCTAAATCTCTTAATAAATTTAAACGTTGTGTTTCTTTTTCACGTATTTCACGTTCATTTTGATCACGTTCTTGTCGTAATTTATCTTGTAAAATTTTTTCATCCTGTATACGTTTATCAAATGAACGTTGTTGTTTTTCAACATTTTGTACAATTGTACGATAACGTTCTAATTCAACAGTTATATCAGCAATATCATTAGAAAATTTTTGATTTGATTTTGTTATTTTTGTATTTATTAATTTTTCATCATCTAATTGTTTTAATATTGTTTCTTTTTCACGTTGAAGTTGTCGACGTAATTCTTCCATTTGTTCAACATTAACTTGTTCAGCTTGTCGACGTAATTCAGTATTTTGTTGTGTTAATTGTTGAAGTTTACCATCAGTTTTATGACGTTCTTCTTCTTTATCATCTAATTGATCTTTTAATTCATTAAGTAAATCTTCTGTTTGACGAAGTTTAGTTAATACATTCATTTTTTGACGATTTTCTTCTTGAAGATTTTCTTGTAATTCTTGTATATCTTGTCTTAACATAGTTATTGTACGTTCATGATTTTGTGCACGTTGTTCCGTTTCAATAAATGCTGCATTTATTGATTCAATATCTTGTTGATAACGTTGTAATTTATCAATATTTTCAGTTTTTAAACGTTCACTATCATTATATTTATGTTGAAGTTCTTGTACATAAGTTTCTAATTGTCGACGTTTACGTTCAATATCTTGTTTTTGTATATTTAAATTTTTAATTTCATTATCACGTTCATTTATATCAGTTTGTTGTTGTTGACGATCTTTAATTAATGTTTGAAATTGTTTTTTTGTATTTTCAAATTGACTTGTTAAATCTTCAATTTGTTTTGTATATTTTAAACGTAATTCACCTATAATTGATTCACGTTCTTCATGTACTTGTTCTAATGAACGTTTTAATGTTAAAACTTCTTCTTCACGTTTTTTTTCACGTTCAAGCATAACTTGATTGATATCTTTACGATCAAGTAATTCATTACGTAATGATTCATTTTCTTCCATTAATTCACGTTTTTCACGTTCTAAACGTTTACGTGATTCTTTTTCACTTTCCATATCATCTTGTAAATCTTGTATACTTGTTTGAAATTCACGTATTTGACGTTGAAATGTTACTTTTGTTGCTGCTTCTGTTTCAATATTTGTCACAGCTTGTGTTAATTCTTCTTCACGTCGTGCTAAATGTACTTGTAAATCGTGTATTTGTTGCATACGATCTTGTAATTGTTCACGAAGTTCTTGGACTTCACCTTCAAGACGACGTATTTCACGTTCTAATTTTTGACGAAGCTAAGAAAAAATTTGATTATGAATTAAAGATACTACTGATTTGGAATAGATAGGTTTGCTGGATTTCGTTAGAAAAATTTGATCAATTTTAATGAAACTTTTAACTTTATACAGAAGGTTTATATTTTGAATGGTTTTTTTTTTTTAGGCTATTCCAGTAGTGTAGAGATGTTTTCTGTATGTTGTAAAAATAAGTTTAAAACGGAAAAAGTTGTTCGGATGATTTCTTTAATGATATGTGATATTCTACTGATCATTTCTTTTCTCTATTATAAATCCTGATGGATTCATTTTGTTCAATATATATTTTACTATTCGAGATCCGTGAATCTACATTGTTTTCAAGTTGAAACTTAATATTCTCCTAGTAGCATTATAAAATTGAAATATAACAGATAGTATAAAGTCATCCACTTACATCATGATGGATTCAGGCTCATGAGAGACTTCTTCAAACTAATTAATAACTTTCGAGTTTTGGACTATGTGCATCATGGAAACTCAAAGGATCTATGAATACTCTGAAAAGAGTGTAGGTTCTTAGGTGCTTGTTGCAGAGATACTATAGCAATATGATATATTTTAACATAATGCTGTGATTTCCTCTAACATCAGGAAAGTTGATATTCGATTTTCTACTTGAAATTTTACATAGAGACGGATCTTAGCGAAAATTTCAGATCTTTTCGTTGTTCCTATTCTCAGATATGACTTCAGTACAAGTGCTTTGCAATTAGAGCATAATTCAAAACAGATGCCTCCTACAAAAAACAAGTATTAAGCCAGTCTATTTATATATGACTCGATAAAATTTTGGAATAGTTTCTTCTAGATTAGATTGATCGAAACCAAGAAAAATTCCTTTAATGAAAATTTACTTCAATTTCACGTTTTAATCGTTCTTCAAGATCAGCACATTGACTTTCTTGTTTTGTTTTAAGTCGAAGAAGATTTTTTAATTTTTCGCCTTCATCTTGTTGTTGATGAACAACTTCTTGAAGTTTATCTTCAAGAAATTTACGTTCTTTTTGTAACTAAAAAAAAAAATTGAATTAAATCAAATAATTATTTTTTTTTTTATAATAAATTACTTTGCTAAGTTCATTTTGTTGACTAGCAACAATATCTTCAAAATTTTTAATTTTTCCTTCAAATTGTACACGTTCAATTTGTAATTTTTGTCGACCATGTTCTTCTTCTTCAAGTCTGAAAACAATTTTTTTTTTTTTTTGTTTTTGGTTTTTTGAGAAAGAAAAAAACTTACTGTTCAGTTATATCTTGTAATTTTTGTTCTAATTGTTTTCTTTCGTTTGTCCATCCATTACTTCGTTCCATTTCTTCTTCTAAACGTTGTTCTATTTCTTGTACCATATTTTCAAGTTCCATTTTACGTGTTTGTACTCGTCGTAAATTCTAATAATAAAAATTCAATTAAATCATTGAAATATTTCTTTTTCTCCTTACTTCATCCGATTCAACTAAAGCTTCAGTTAAATGTATAAGACGTTCATTAATAACAGTTCGTTCTTGTTGAACCATTTGTAATTGTTGTTCAGTTTCTTGTATTTGTAATGTACGTGATTCCATTTCAGTTTTCATTCGACGTATTTCTTCTTGTTTTTGTGTTAATTCTTCATCTTGTCTTGTTACTTGTAATAAAGGTTTTATTTTTGTAAATAAACGCCACCATTTCCAATTGCGAATTTTCATTAATGCACGACCATTACGTTGAATAACACGAATAGCATTTAATTGTTGAATACGTCGTTGATAATTTCTTCAAAACAATAAACAAAAATATTTATTTTTCTTCTTAGAAAAAAATAAAAATAATTTACTTTCGAGCAAGTACACCACGACATAATGCTTGAAGTTGTGTTATTATATCAGTTAATTTAAGATCACGTTCTTCTTCTAAATGACCAAGTACACCTGAACGAAAGAAGATTTTTGTAAGACCAATTCGATAAAGATTATCATCAAGTTCAAGTTCTTTGATCTAAAATGAGAATAATTCAGCTTGTTTTATTTGTATTTATTTTCTATATATAAGATTTACCATTTTTTGTGATGCAGCTTTACCATCCATAAATCCTTTTGGAATAACATTTGGACAGAGAAGTTCATAACTAGAAGAAAATTGATAAATAATATTTTAAATATCACTATTAAATGTCGTAAAATGACGATAAATTTTCCTCCCTATAACGGATTATCGAATAGTCATTTTTTAGTCTCTGCAATAAGTTTGAAAACATTGTAGTTTCCGAATATAATAGATTCAATATTTCTCTTTTTAGCAGTTATGAGAAGATGTTTTTTTAGAGACGCGACAAAATTAAGTTTGAACAGAGAAAGTTGGCATTTTTTGCATAGAAGATCTTTTAATATTTGATGTTTTAAACTAAATGAAAATAAAATACAAAATTGTGAATCCGACTTGATGTTTTCAAATTTCTGCTGGCATATTTTAAGAACCTGAAAAAAATGAACGAACGTTTTGTCAAATTACTTTTCGATAACCCATTATCATCACTTCTGAAAACAGGATTTTTTTTCTATTAGAAAGAATAGTAATTTTAATTCAAAAAAAATTGCATTCAGTCAAAACTGTAGGTTTTCTGAAACATGTTTTTGGAAAATCCATGAAATTCTATTACGCTTTGTGAAATATATTTTGTGTGTAGCCTTAAATTTATGAGAGGCAATTTGCAGAGAAACTAATGACACTTCAACCTTGATTTTTACTGTTGCGCAACTAAACAGATTATTCTAAGTCATGAATGTTGTACTGTTAATTGTTTTTTTTTCTTCCATTTAGCCATATGTTATTGAGTTTTGTGTAAGAATAGTTAGTTTTTAGTATTCTTTTAGCTAACAAAGAGCGACTTAGATTATCTTAAGTTATCCTAATTTATTGATTCATTATAAANCATGGATAGCAAAACTGTCTCGCAAGAAATGATAAAACAGCTTAAATTAGATGAAGGGAAATATCGAATTGGTTTAAAACAAATGGTGAATTAATAACAGCTGCCTGTAAAACAAAAAGAGAATAAAATTTCGATGGAAATGAGACGAAAACCTACTTTTTTCTCTTCATTTGGCAGAATACATCGAACAAAATTCGGATAGGTATTTTTCAATATACTCATTAATTTTTTTAATTGTTGTTTATAAAGTTCACCAACCGTTCGAAATCTGCCTTTTTTTAATATTTCCTTTTGAAGTTGATGTCGTATCATTTGTGTTAACATTTGATAAACTGACAAATTCCCCTGAAAGAAAAATTAAAGTTTCGACTAATTATTTCTCAATAACAGAATTTTGCAGCACTTAAAAATTTTTCTGCGTCAAAACTCATGCAAATTAAGCATTATAACTGTATTAGGAAGAATAAGATTCGATCTCTGTCTCCAAATAATTGCTAGAGATTAGAATTTGATTAAAATCATCTTTCGAAGTGAATTTGTACTTACTATCTTTCCAAATTTCTTGTATAAATCGATCATCTGCTCTTTGTAAAAGTCCAACAACACTATCATTTAATGGATCCATGTTTTTCATTAACCATTGATCAGCTGAATATCTCACTTTCCCGGCATAATGAATAATGATAAAAATATTTGGTATTCCATCCGTGAACTTTTCCATTCTGCCTATAATTTTCACAGTGATTTTTGACTTAAGAACAAGATATGCGTGGTTTTGTAGAGAAGAACTCTTCCTGCGTATTATTATATAACGGGTGGTCCAGAAATAATGAAGGGTTTAGTATTTTTCAAACATCTCCGTCAATCTCTACTCTTTTGATCTGATTTTTTTTGAAAAATTCGCCGCTCAGTTCTCTACAAAACAGGTGTATTTTATGATCTAAGGTAATTTCCCTTGTCTTGGGGTATTCGATATAATCGATTAGCCCAAGGCAAGCAACTTTCAAAGGCATCAGCCTTTGAAATCTCTTTGATAGTACGTTTTAACGCAGCAATGGGTGTCTTTTTAGATGCCACTGTATTCCACTTGATCACTTGTGCGAATTCGTCTCAAATACAATAATCTAATGGGTTCACATCAGGACTATTTGGAAGCCGATGGTCCTTGTCAATGAACGAAGGAATACTGTTGACACACCATTCCTGTGATTTTGCATGGACGTGCGTCTTTGCACTGTCTTGATGAAAGGTCCAATCGTTTCCAAACATGTCATTGCCATATTTGAGGGCAACTGGGAGCACTTTCTTGATGTACTGATCATGATCAAGTGTGTTACTCTCGAAAATTACTAAAGATGATACACCTTTAGAACAAACTGCAAGCCAAACCACTACTTTGCGGAAATTTACGTTTTTTGCCTAATACCACCTTTGATATCGGCTGCTGCATGATTTACCGCCCATATTCGGTCATTTTGAGAGTTACAGACTTCGTCAATATCGAACATTTTCTCGTCTAAAAACAGAATATTCATCGTGTCTTCTTCTCGGAAATTTGTTCGTATCCAATTTGCAAACTTCAGTCTTTTCTTTATGCTCATCGGCGAGCAATGTTTCTTTTTGTACCTTATATGCCTGGAATTCTAGATCATTTTTGAGTATTCTCTGAACACTACTCCGAGAAATACCCAATTCACGAGCTAGTTTTAGAGAGGACAGTGGCTTTTGTCGCTTTAATCGTCTTTAAACTTTTTGAATCGCTGCATTTGTTTGAATCGTTCTTGAACGTCCAGGTGGATTGACTAAACCTATAGAACCAACTTCACGGATTCTTCTGCACCACAGCTCGAATGTTGAAAGATTGATGGCACCGTTGAAGTCCCTAAAAATCTTCGTCGTTCCATCGCCATTTTCGTACTTTGACAGTACAAGCTTCTTCAAGTCTTCACTGTTCATGTTACGGAATGGATTTAGAATAGTCCAATCTGAACGCTTTTCTATGGCTTTAGTGTATTAAATTGGGTATTTTTCAAAAAAAGTGGGTAAAAAGAACGGAGATAATCGAAAAACAGTGAACCCTTCATTATTTCTGGGCCACCCGTTATGTTATTGAATTCTCTTTTGTACCATTTATACGTGGATAGATAAAGCTGTGCGCAATAGAACTTGATACTATATAAACAAACAGGCAGAGTAAGCCGCTTTCTATAAAGACACACATATCCTGTCATTTACTCAAATCCTTATAGTTACCTGCTGCATATGAATCGCGAATATTGATGAATTTTTTATGCCGCCCATGAGCACTGATTAATTTAGCGACAAAACCTTCATCTGTCGCCGTCGGAAGCCAACATTGTTCATCTAATAAACTCAATATTCCCATTTGATTTTCAATTAAATCAATTGTAGGTTGAAGATCTAATCCAAAATCCACAAATTCCCAATCAATATTTTCTTTTCGATATTCGTCTTGCTCAAGCACAAACATTGTATGATTAAATAATTGTTGTAATTTTTCATTTGTATAATTAATACATAATTGTTCAAAAGAGTTTAATTGGAAGATTTCAAAACCAGCAATATCGAGAATACCAATAAATGATGAACCTTGACGTTTACTTTGATCTAGTGAACGATTAATACGTGTTACAAGCCATTTGAACATCCGTTCATAAATTGATTTCGATATAGCTTCCACAGCAAATTCAACTTGAGCTTGAGTTTGATCTATAGTGACAAATTCTCCTCCAACTTTGAGTTTTGGTTTTAAAAATGATCGAACAAAGTCTGTAACTGGTATCCCTAATAAATGACAAACTTTTTGAGCAATAGTATCATCTGGCAGGATTGCTTGATCACTGTTATGTTGTTTAAATTGTATATTACCCATTTGAAGTACAGCTGATATTGTTCGAAAGATGGAATTCAGTTCGTTGGATGATATATTCATAACTTGCATGGATTTAACTGTATTTTTAAATTCTTCAGCATCATCGGTACCTGGTATTGTCATATTTCCTTGTGTCATATATCGATAACAACTAAAATCTTCTAATAAGTAATCGCTAATCATTGTGGTATTTGCACCACGTAACAATTGATAAAAAATATGAAATGTACGTTCTTCTTTTGCCCGACGGAGGATTCGAGATTTTTCTAAGAGATATGTTTCAACTGATGCACTAGCAATAAAATTCGATGCATCAAAATTAATACGAATAAATTTACCAAAACGTGATGAATTATCATTTTTGACTGTTTTAGCATTACCGAATGCTTCAAGAATTGAATTGGCTTGAAGAAGTTGGGATTCAAGTTCACTTTCACCCTTGTCCTCAAGACATTGTAAGCATTTCGGTGCAGAAGCAATGTATGCTAGATACTGAAGAACATTTTTGGTATTTTCAGTTTTACCAGCACCAGATTCACCTCTAAGGAAACAAAAGCAAAGATGAAATCAACTGAATTAGTTTTCATTTACGTGCATAAAATCGACTGATCTTTTTGATGTTGTGACATTAAGCGATATGCATTCTCTACAACAGCAAATATATGTGGTGGCATTTGCTCACGTCTTTTTCCCTTATACATTTTAATCACATTTTCCGAGTAGATTGGTAAACGTCTATATGGATTAATGACCACACAAAATAAACCGGCATAGGTGTGAATGAATCGAAAATTATAACGTTCTTTTAAATTAAATAAAACTGATGCATCGTTTAAACAAGTTAATTCTGCCATATCTTCAACTTTACTAAATTTTGGAGGATTAGTGTGTTGAATATCATCTCTGGAAATTCTAATTTGTTTTCCATTTTCTAAATCAACGATTAATTGTCCATCATTTTGTTCTTCGCAGATCTGACCATAAACAAAACCTTCTTGTTTATCAGGTACCCAAACAAATTTATTTGCTGCCCATTCATTAGCTGTTGTTACATCAGTAATACTATCATTAGAATTCGCATCTGTTGAACGTAAATATTTCATTTCCGATGGAAAACAATTTTCGCCCATCGCACAATCTATTTTGGTTTTTACCGGTATAGACATTTTTCAAATCTGAAACTAGTAAATAAGTTCGTGAGATTTATATCTAAAAATTCGCGCTGCGTCCGATGAGAAAACAGGTGAACAAAATTACATTCCCTTATGCCTATCACTCTTTGCAACTGTTTCAAACATACATAAGAATGATGATCACAAATAGTTATGATCTTATAGACTACACTCATTAGAAAATGACGATGGTTCGTTAGAACTATTGCATACTATTTGAAAGATATTTGGTGCTTTCACTTACGCACCGGACGTACTGTAGTACAAAGACTGATGCTTTAGTATTCTTCTAATATGCTGATTACTATCGAGTGGTTTGAAACACTACTTTCTTTATTAATGCTTTTCTCCATCGAACTTTGACGTTAGTGGGTGTGTGGTGTCGGTGTGCGTGGGTGTGGGTGTGGGTGTGGGTGTGGGCGTGGGCTTCGAATATGGGCGTGAGTTTGGGTGTGGTTGTGGGTGTGGGCGTGGGCTTCGGATATGGGCATGGGTTTGGGGTGTGGGTGTGGGTATTGAAGGAAAGAAGACCCACACCCACACCAAAACCCAAAACCACACGCCAGAGATGAAACCGGTACCGGTACGAATTTCAGACAGGCCAATAACCGGTAGACCAGCCGGTTACCGGTCTCGCTTAAATGCTGTCCTGCTTGTATTATATATACTTATTTGAAAACTTCTATTAGACTTAATACTATTATGTGAGTTATCGATGTATCATCCATTACCGGTAGACCGACGGGTTGCCGATAGACCGCTCGAACAGGTAGACTGGCCAGTCCGGTCCAATCTCACCATTTTAGACCGGTACTGGTCGTCAAAATTTCAGACCGGCTCCAACTCTGCCATACCCACCCCCCACCCATTGTATTTAAATCGCAGCATAGTTAGTTTTTAGTCAATTGTAAATTTGTTTCTTATTAAATGATCAACAGACAAAAGCTCTACAACCTGGGCCATTTTTGAAGTTTTCGAAGTACCTTCGCTTGGTTTTGTAATCACCTAATCAATCCAACACAGGGATGCACCAATTCCTATTCCAACCAGTTCCGACCAATTCCAAGCCAACAGTTGGAACTTGAATTCCTTAGAATTAGAATTGGTGAACCACTAACCCGTATCAACTTTCTTTCTCACTACCTTACCGAAGTATACAATCAAGCGTGATTCTTAAACAAAGGCCTCCTATGATCGTCGCATTGATTAAGTAACATACATTTTTTGTTGTTGAGCATCGGTAATTGTGCTGTAGTTTACCTTTAATGTCCTGAAAGCAGTCCCAAATGGAAATCAATTCGAAGCAGCACAACTGTAGAACGAGAGAAAAAAACCTTGATCGTTTTTTTTCTCAGATGCCGTGCAATAACACCTGTGAGACACGAAAGAAAGTNCAAGAGAAAACAATGTTCTTTTGTTGAAGTATCGGATTGCAAAAAATAATCATTTGTCACAAACCGTGATATATAATATTTGAGTTTACTTAAATATTCAACATTTTGACAAAGAAACTTCTCTTTTTATTGGTAGGTACTTAAAAATTTACTAAAACGAATCTAATTTGGCTCCCGTGGTCCATGGGAATGATCGCTTTTAGACTTTTGTTAGTTTCGTCAAAGTGTTCTTGTAGCTGTAATATAAGCTTCAATAACAGGTATCAGTTCGACTGAGTTTCTCGTAAGTGATACAAGCATAAAGCTCATTGAATAGAACTACCGTTTTTGAATCTCCCATAATAGAAAAAAATGTTGCTCTAAAATTTGTGTTGTTTTAGAATTGAATCCCGAATAAATCTTGTTTTGTTGAATTAATCTCTATCATGATTCAAAGTCCTATTGAACAAAATTTGCAAACAATCAAACACTTCATATCGATGTACTTTCACCTTCAATATGAAGTTCAGTAATTGTTTCTTATGTCATTACTTTAAAATGTTCAATATACTTTTGATCTTCTACAATATCAATTTCATCAAAGTATTGAGATCACTCTTTAAAACCATCGTTATTTTGTATTTTTTCTTTATCAAATTTGACAATCACCTAAAACAGTTTGTATTCTAATATATACTGGTATAGTCATATTATATGCGATATGTTGAATAAAATTTTATATGAGTATGGAATCAAATGATGAAACAAACATGTAAATTGATAGAACTAATGAAGACTTATTCAAATTTTATTTTCCAATAGACTTTTGCAACGTTCTATATGTAAAAAAGATCGCTATGAATTCTAAATCAACCATTCATTCACTAATCAAATTTCTTTCTTTTTCCTACATCTATCATACACAAAATTCATTGAATACTAGCCACCGAAAACTTTGGCTATTTACACTTAAGTATATATATATATATTGTTAATTCTAATTGATCGATTATTTGTTTTCTAGATATTCAGTTATAATAATACTTTAGTGTGTTTCTAATGAAAGAGTTTTATTTTTTAACATGAATGGAAATAAAAAGCTTTATTACCATAAGCTAATCCAATTCTTTTAATGAACTCACAAAAACGAAGATATATTAAACAAGAATTATATTTTCTATTCAATTGAATAATATATTTTTTACCTTTTTTATTAAAAGACATGCCAAATAATTTTTCTAAAGCATATTGTGCTGCTTTTGTTTTAGCTATATTTTTATTTTCTCCTATACCAATAAAATGTTCATCATCAATAATAATAGTAAATTTAAATTCATTTTGTTCAGATATTATTTCATTTGTAATTTCTTCACATTGAAAATTTTGTTTAAGTTGTTTAAGAAGATAAAATGGATTTAGATTATTTTGATTTTCATATGATTCAGAAATATTTAATTGAATATTATTATCATTATTTTCAATAGATTTATTTGATAGATTATTATTAATATTTATTGGTATGAAATCATTTATTAAATTATTAGACAATGGAAAAGATATTTGAGAAAATGATCGAAGTGCTTTTTCAGCAGCTAATCAGAAGAGAAAATAATAATAATAATCATTAAATTTAATTATTATTATTTACCTGCTTGTTTAGCTTCTTTCTTTGTTTGAGCTATACCTTCAAATACTTGTCCGTTAAGTTCAACAGCCATAGTAAACATAGGTCGATGAGATGGACCTGTTTGTGCCATAAGTTTATATTCAATTGATGGTTTAAGTTCGTGTAATAACATAAGTGCATTTTTTGATAATGCTGATGAATTATTATTAATTGTTGGTGTTAATTTAGGACGTTTTTTTTCTTGTATATCATGAAAATCATCTCGTATACGTTTGAATCTATGAGGTAATGTTTGTCGATGAACATTATATTCAACTAAAGATATAAAACATTGTCATCATCTATCATAATTTATTTATTTTGACATGATATTAGACTATAAAATAATTCAATATGACAATAAATAAAAGGACTCGTACCGCTTGTCAATATTCATTATTATATGACTCTTGGGAAGTTATTATTTCGAGTACTTAGCTTTTCTCATAAAGGAAACTTACACTTCGTATTTGTGTATATGTTGAATGGATTGTTTAATAGTGTTGTATTATATAGAGGAATTATTGAAGAAGATGAAAAATCTGTCGATATAGGTCCTAATAAAGTTGTTGTTGTTGATGATGATGATGATAAAGGCATGTATACAACATGACCAAATGGAAACATATGCATTTGATTAATAGTATTGATTGAAAATGTAGTATGTATTAAGTAGATCAGCAAAAAATTGATTTTATTACTCTGGTTGTCTCTTGCTTCTAGTGAATGTCAAAAGCTGAAGAAAGAGGTTTTTTTTTGTGTCTCTTATGCTCTCTATCTGACAAACAATTTAATATAGATCTACATGTTTATAGTTTTTCTAGTTTTTTTTTTTTGCTCTTTCTTCTCTTATGTGAGAAGAGAAAAGGAATAAGAAATAGGGAAAAAAAGAAAAAAAAGATAATATTGATACATTTCTTATCCTTTGAAAGTCTCGTTAATTTCTGTTTTTTCTTTTATATTGTAATATATCAATTGTGCATGTCTTAATCAAATTCATTTCTATATGATTAATATTCGTTGTTCATGTATAGCTTTACCTTAATATAATAAGGAAACGGATCATAAATAGAAATTAATAATGAGACGTGCTCACCTCTGAAATATATGTATATATATATATATCATTCTTATAGTTATATATTGAAATCAATACTAGTTTGTTTTCTTTTTTCTCATGCCTACTGAGTACTTGATCCTTTCTTTCATCATATACTTATCATTAAATGAATGATGCCGTTCGTCTGTATATAATCAGTTAGGTTTCTTTTTTTTATTATCTGCAATGGAAGATATCTTTCACACACGCAATTTTCATATGTTATTTATGACAAAAACCAATCGAGGTATTTTCACTGCTTGATTGCTTGTTTTTCAATCTCATCGAGTGCTTCTATCTATTTAGATAAATACAATGACCGAAAAATAGAAGTTTGATCAATAATAAAATGATTTGTTGATCTAAGCTGTATTGTTTACTTTGTTCTATGACAAGATAGTTGTCTTTTTATTTTTCTCTTTTATTTGCCGAGAAAAATTCTGTTATATATATTCAAGTAGATGAAATCAATGAATTATTTTATTTTGTAAGAAATATCATTATATTTGAAAATAAGTATTTATTTACCTTGATTAAATTTCACATTGTCAATTAATGTTCGTATAGAAAAGTCGAACAAGAATACTTGAATATCATTTGTTTTTTTTTGTTTGTCGAACTTCTATTATGTATAGCATCAGAAAAATAAACTACGATGTATTTATCTGAAACAGATTTCAATTGAGATTTTCTTCCGTATCAGTTATGTCATCAACTATTATTTATTCCACTTATTAACAATCAGTATTATCTCAATAATAATAGTCAATTCAAACAACATTTATTAGCTTTGTCCTAAATCTATTGCAGTAAAAAGATAAAAAAAAAAGAAGATATAACAATTGAACATTAGAGACTTGTGCAGACATATTGTGTATTCATTAACTGACAATTCTTTTGATCTTCTTATTAGATAAGAGAGAGAGAGAGAGAGAACTTGATGTGAAGAGTTTTCAAAATTATTTTTATTCAAGTTTTAAATGTAATTATACAACAAAAGCTGTTAACACAATCTCTGTGGGATTAAAATGTGAAACACGATGTAGCTGCTGGTGTTAATCGCAGGAGATTGTTTTATTTTCTCTATTCTAAAACACATCTCTTCACGATCTTTTTACTGAATACTTCAGAAATGTAATAAGGAAGTAATTCAAATATTAGAACGGACGTGTTTGATATACGGTCTATGGGGGGGAGTACCACCTAACTTCTACACTATATATTTCAACACTTCTTTTAGATTGTATTTCATAATTAAAAACAAAACATTTGAAGATGAACTTCGTCTTTCAATGTAAAGCATATAACTAACGTTGGAAGATATTGAAATTTTGGACATCCTTCAACCTCATCTTATGGCTATGTGTCAGCTCCTGTGAGACTAGGAACAACCTAAAATGATTCTTCTTTGTAGTTTGCTAATGAAGAGTTATGATCATTTTAATAAAACTATTTTTTTTCTTACTGAGACCAAGATATATTTAGAGAACATAAACATCAAGAGTTTTGACTTGATATTTTACTTATTGATAGATTTAATAGGATATTCGTTTATCAGGTGTTCCATTACATCGTATGGTGACATTAAAATTAGTGTTTCGCATTATAAAAAAAAAGTGTGACACCTTCTGATATTATATAATGTCAGAAAATGAAACACTAATTTTAATGTTTCTACATGTTTGCTGTGGAGCACCTATTAAATATTATTTATACGCAAAATTTCAAGTCGAAATTCTTCGTTTACGTATCGTTTTAAGTTATATTTAGTCTCATGAAGACCCACTTGTCACTAGAAGATGAAGTCGAACAGCATACGATAATTGCATATGTTTCCTTGTAAGATATTTCATATTTTCATTAATTTTACGTAGAATCTCAAATAAATAAGCATATAATGATGGATTTCGCCTAATCTTGATTTAAACAAGATGTTTTTATTAATATACTCTAAATCTATGGCACTATTTGCTTTGTGTACAATGAAAAAAAAAATTTGACTAACCTAATTAAGAGAAGAACTCTATCAAATGATAATTCGCTCTTTAGATGAATTGTAATTAACTAGATGAATCCAATTGGGGCTCAAAAAAAGTCTAAAAACGATTCCTGCTCATGAATTTTCACTTTTGAGCAATGAATTTTTTTAATGAACATGACAAAATAAATTGTTATAGTTCCATTTTAGATCACTTTTAAAGCCCATTTTTGCATTCAAACGTTTGTTAAAGTTCTCAATGGGATTAGTTGACCGTGCAAGTATTAGATATTCTAATATCTCCTTTCGTCAAATATCAACATTGAAAATTCTCTTATGCAAAAAAAAAATTCGACCTTAATTTTTATATATATATTTCAGGATAGGAAATACTAGAAAACTTGATACTTCCACGATGAAGTAATTCGATTGTGAACTTTATTTATCGAAAATTTAAACGCACAAAACGATTGTAAAAGTGATCTAAAATGGAATCACGTGATTTTTTTTTTTTTGTGCATCTTCATTTAAACCACAGCGCCCTCGATCTCACATCGTCTTGTGTACACGAATTACATTAATCACTGAAACGATATGATTAAAGTAGTCGTGTACTAACTCAATTCATTCAAATGAGATTGATTAATTATACACAGAAAATCTCAAATTCGTTTCGGAAAAATCTGCATGTCATGTGTATAGATTTCTGCAAGAAAATTTGATTGGTTGAAATTAATGCATCAATTAATTTTTATTTTTTATTGTGGCGCCAATATAAATTTTTTGAAGAAATTAATTTTTTGAAACAAAAACCCAAAATCATATTTGTCATTATATTTTAATTATTTATTTTATTGATACGAAATAATTATTGTCAAATTTAACATGAGTCATATAAACAAAGAATAAACATGATTCATTTTCTATCTTATTTTTTCTTATTACTCATTTAATGTTATCGTTCGTAATACAAATATGTGAAACTCTAACAGACTTTATTCTATTCAAACTTTTTATTTAGTATAACTATTGTGCTTGAGATTGATGGTCAGATAGACCTGAGAAAAAAAAAACACTTCATTCAGGTAATGTTGATCTTTTCATATTTATAGTGTCTGTGAATATATCTTTTATGGAATTGAATATTACATTATGTTTACAAGAATTAATATGAACTAGGTTCCAGTAACCTTGTATATACGTTTCAATAGTAGATGTTCATTTTCAATGAATTTCTCGCACTATACACTAATGAGTTAATCATTTTTTTTTTTTTGAGTATATAATCTAAAAACACTTCAGCGTATCTCGTGCAATTTTGAAGAGACCTCGAACGTTAATTCAGTAACTATTAAGAGCTAATACTTCAAATTCGTAGCATCAATAGAGAAGAATTAGAAATGTTTTTTTGATAAAAATGAAAAGTTTTCAGTTCTTTTAGATTAAGATTTATTAGGATTTCATGAGAAAAGAAATGAAACGCTTATTTTTTTACGTATTATTCGGACTTACCTTTTTCTCTCTGCAACTTAACACTGTAATAGATATTATCTAATAACTTAATTTTTTTTTTTTTATTTATTTTAGATTTCATTTCTATCGAAAAAACAAATCAATGCCGAATAGTAAATGGATAGCAGATTTAAAAACCGTACTTCAAGTCGCTAAAGCACGTCTTGATGTACGTGAAAAGAAAAAATCCGAACAAGTAGCAAAAGAACGTTATACAGTTGCTGATTATGTTCGTAACAATAAAGTTCCTCGTGCTCGAATTGGTAAAACATTTTTTTCATTAAGAAGAACAAATCAATTATAAAATTTGCTTTTTTTTCAGCTGTCGAACATCTCGTACGTGAAGATTATAAAATTGAAGCTATGGATCGAATCGAAGCTTATCTTGATACACTTCTTATGAGAATGCAATTAATAAAAGATCGTCCGTATGTTGAATTTTTACTAATAACATGTATTCGCGAATTACTTGTTAGCCACGCACATGCATAGAAAGTTGACCGGTTGGCCGTCATAATGTCGAAAGGAAAAATATCGAAAGGAAAAATATCGAAAAGAAAAATGTCGAAAGAAAAAAATATCGAAAGGAAAAATGTCGAAAAAATAATATTGACATGAAACATTGTCGGTTAATATTTTAGAGAATTGTAAATAATATAG